>WNGS01090521.1:7740-18693 GCA_020271785.1 Procambarus virginalis
AACCCCAAGTATATAATTTTTGCGGCAAAGACGTTAGCCGGATATCTATTACTAACTATATAGTTAGACGATATATAACAGGCAAGATTTGAGTACTTGCGAGGGAAGGTCAAGAGTACTTGCGAGGGAAGGTCAAGAGTACTTTGCGAGGGAAGGTCAAGAGTAATTGGAAGGGAGGGTAAGGGTGCTTGGGAGGGAAGATCAAGAGTACTTGGAGGAAGGTCAGCACTAATTGGAAGGTAAGGGTGCTTGGTGGGATTTAATAAGTCAATATTGACTTATTAAATAAGTGCATAGGTGACATACTGCTTGGGAGGGAAGATCAAGAGTTAAAGTAAAATCCGAAAGATTATTATTATTATTATTATTATTATTATTATTATTATTATTATTATTATTATTATTATTATTATTATTATTATTAATTAACAAGCTTAGATATACACAACAATGTACTGCTACGCTATTCTATATGAAAGATTATACAGTGTAGATAAAAAAAAGATGAAGTGCATAATAAATCCTTCAATTTAAATCTTTATTATTGTAACAATATCGAAATATATATATCAGCTGAAGTGCCAGCCGATCCTCGCCTATATAGTTGATATATAGTTATATATACAGTTTATATATGTAGTTATATATAGTTATATATTGAAATTGAAATAAGTTTATTGAGGCAAAATACACACAAAGGGATGAGGTAGCTCAAGCTATTCTCACCCCGTTCAGTACATCGTGTTAATACATATATATACACACATTACAAATAATAAACATATTACCAAACATTCATATATAGTTATACAGTATATAGTTTACAGCTGCCAGCTGACTGCCAGCTGCTATGACCGTCAGCTGATCAGTGTGTCGTCTGCATGTGGTCAACACGCATCGCCGGGAAGCTGTGAGTAGGAATGTTTTAATTTTCCTTCTTTATGTTTTGACTTGGCTTAAAATTTGCATAGCTGGAATATAGGCTTTATGAAGCTATTTTGATGGAGCTTAGACTTCAGTTGATGTTGAATAAACTTGAGAATTTATTAGAATTGGAATAATAGAAGCATTTTGTTTTTAAGTCGTGTAAAGATTGCATGTAAGACGAGGGAGTTATTGATGTATAGTACTAGCTGAATTAAGAACTCTATCTTAACCATGCATAGGGTGATGGATCACCTAGATAAAGGCCCCATACGTGTTTAAGTTCAGTTGATTTATTATGTAACCCATACCCATCCAGTGAGCGGTTATGGAAAAGTTTACAAAGGCACAATGACTCATAAATTTCAAGAAATATGTATTTTATTCAATTATATACTACCAAATATTTTTAGCGTTATTGTCAAAATGCTAACTGTGAGCAACCTTGTAATCTTACCACTGCTGCCCACTACATGGATGGGTCTAGTGTGCATGATAAGCAAATAAAAAATGTATTCTGCCCAAAATTCTGCCCGAAACGCTTTGCGTAATAGTGGCTTTAGGCATTGTATGTACTAGCTCTATCTATAAATTCATCAATATTTGTATCACACCCTGTATGTATGTACTTTACCTGAATAAACATTTGAATTTGTATGTAGGCCCATAAGCCAGGCATTATTTGAACACCGCACTGTATGTACAATTTGAGTTAAAATGCCATGTATCCAAATACTGTAGCATAATTTATAAAATATTTACACCTATTATTTTGATTTTATAGTTTTAATTCTGTAAACCGAGATTGTACATAAATAATAGTTCAGATTTAGTTGGTATATTTATTTAAATGTCTGGGATATCACTGATGAATAATCCATTGACTTTTATCAACAATTATCAAATGTAGTGGTTCTTGACCTATCTTGCACTCCTTTTCCCTATGTCGGAATGTGTTCCCCCCCCCCCCCTTCCAAGATTGTCGGACTCAAAAGTTGCATTCAAAATACTCATTCTTGAATACTACACACATAATGTGTGTAGTATTCAAGATCTCTTATTTTTTTTATATTGTTACATATACATGGATTATTTTCATAGTGGAGTTTAACAACTTTAATACGTATAGAAAATGTTAATGAATTTTGTTAAACGTGATGCGCTCCAAAATCTGGTAATATTAAAATCAATGTCATATATAACGGTAGTATATAAGGATTATTTCCATAGATAAAAAAGTGAAATACAGTATTAATCTTTAAGTTAATATGACATTAAGGGCTTATAACAGTTGACTTTACCTAATTCAACTCTTACCCCTGAAAAAGTTCAGTACTCAGTGATATGGTTTGCTTTGCAACAGTACACTGAACACTGTGATTTAAAAGTAAGGGTGATGTAGTTGATAAGATAGGGAAGGAATTCATAAGTGCATACCAAATAGCACCGTGATCAGTGCAGTCAGTTTGCAACGGATTTAATACTAATTCCATTACCAGGTAGGGTGATAGATTTAATTTTATTGTTGCAGCCAGAGGTCGCGAGTTCATTGTACACCTCATACTCATCCCGTAAGTAGCAGCACAAAAAAAAGGATAAGAGAGAACACAAAGTCTTGGACTTCCATGAAAATTTATATATAATTCCAGTCAAGCTGCACACCATATAATTACTGTATATAGACAGCTAGTAACAGACTTACATACAACTTCTCTGTATTAATAATATACTGTATTTTTATACATTGGAGATAGGACTCTGCTAATGATACCATAGCTGGCAGGTTGTGGTTTATCCTGGGGAAAGTCAGTTGTTGGCTTAGGAAAGCATCAATGACCCTAACAGTCTTCCTGTTCTTGACAATTTGAAATGGTAAATCATGTGCCACAATGTATTCCCCATTTTTTTACTTGTATACTAGTTCATAAAAATAAAATACAAAGCACGTGTAACAGGGAGCTTATTTCAACAGAATTTAAAATGCTTCTCAATAAACCATATCTGTGATAGCAATTATTTAATTAACATAAAGTATTGAGCTAGGGTATGCCTACAAATTTCCAATGTTTACCTCATCACTAATTTTGTGAGGTGGGCAGAGTTGGGGTAACTTGTTGCAATGTTGGTGCTACCACATTAGTGGTGGTTGGCATCAGCAGACATGGGCAACTAGCATTTAGTGACTGCATAATCCTATCCATTGGAACAGCAGAAATATTGCCATGGGGAAAACTGAGTAGTACAGTTCATAAAATTGTTTTGGTACAGTAGACAGTACCATGCTAACTACCTTAATAGTCTAGTAAATATCTGGCTCTGTTGTCATTGCAATCAATGATATATTGAATCAGAATTCTTCTGTTGCATTCAATATTTTTCCATTGAACTGCCCTGTTCCATTACAATATTGGGTACAACAGAAGGATTTTGTCAAGGTTTTCATTGTACTGTACAGTTTTGTACCTAACTTTACGAACTAAGGCATAATGTTTTTACTTTTGCAGAAGTAGTAAACATGGGACCAAGATTAGGTTAAAATTGAACTTCCTATAGTGTTGATTGATTGAGGACATATTACCATTTCCTATCAAAGGCTTCAGCTGACTGCCACTACCAGTCGAGTTCTCAGTTACCAGTACAAAAAGGCTCCCTTGTACTACATCATGGAGGCCCCAGTTCAATTTAAGGTATATCACAGTTTGTATTTTTTGTAATTACCAAGGCAATATTATGCATGCCTAGCATTTCCAGAATTGTTCTGAGCATTCCTTTTTCTCATCACTATCATTATCTTGTTCCCATTTTGTGGGGTAGGAAGGAGGAATATTATCAGAAAAAGTTAGTTAGTTTAGTTCATTTATTATGCACCCCATACCCATCTTGTGGGCGGTAGTGGAAAGAGTTACAGAGGCACATAATGGGCTCAGGGACTGAACCCCACAATTCATTTAGCTAAGCAAGTTGCAATCTTGATGAGCTAGTTACAAAATAAAGTATAAGTCGTCACATCAACAATGGGCTCGAGATCGACCACAAGTATAGTTTCTAAATTAAGCAACTGACATATGTGGAGAGCTAGTGTCACAATTGATATGTTTGTCCTGCACACCGCCCCCCACCCAGTGGGCAGCGGTGGATAGGTTACAATCACTCTTAGTTACTACCTACAGTTAGTTATCAGAAAATAATTTAAAATATGTTAATGATGGTAAAGGACCATGAATAAAAACAAGCACCTTCACAATCCAGCAAATCATTCACAGTAGCACCTGACCTATTCATAAGACTAGGTGTACAGTGTTCTTTGTAAGTTGTCGTATACAGTATAGATAAAACGCTCCCACTTTATGATTTACTGTACTGATAATTAACCTCATTTCCCACCACATTCCTGTTCACAATTAAGGGTACAGACTTGATCTATATATTTGTTTAAATTGAGTGGTCTTGATTTGGAAGGAAAGTTCCAGTATGTTTAACCCTTCTAACATGAGACATTTTAACACTTGCACACACTGACAATGACCACTGCAGAAGTTCGTAATCCTCACTAAAGTATGATTATTACTTGTGCATCCTAATATCCTCTGCTTTTTCATTTCATTGCTTTTGCCATTTTGCAATATGATATTTGCATTAATTACTTCTGAATGTCAAGAGCTTGAGGATTAGTTGGATTCTGACCATATATGGGATTATTCTGTTTACAGTAAACTGTTTACATTTTTTGCTTTATCATATTAGTTATTATTAACAAGTAAATTCTACTGATATTATTTTCTCTCCAAGGGCATCAGAGATAGATTCTCTGGTATAACAGTATCTTCTGTGGAAGAATCAACATCTATACAAAATTTAGAGGCATCATTACTAGGTATGTATACACTGTACTGTATTGCAAGCAGTTTTACTAGGTGTAGTACAGTGCTGTATATGTACATATTTCTGTCTATCTTCATGCCATATACCTTCCAGGACTTGATTGATGCCCACATATAGAATCTTTCCCAGATATTTCAGTAAATTAAATTTATTTTAAAGATCCTGAATTAATATTAAAAAAAAGTGTTGAATGTTCCTGCTGGTGAATGAACCAAATCCTGGGAAGAATGAAATAATTGGGCACAGTTCCTTCACTGCCCCTGTGCAACCAGCTTTATTTTGTACTTGGATATAAACTGATTAGCAGATTGTATTGTGGGAAAAACAAGCAGGATAATGCTTTAAAAGCAAGCTGAGATAGAAAAAACTCTTGGCCTGCTAACAAGAGAGAATTTCTTCTTCACTTTGCTCTGAAGTGTAAAGAGAAAAAGGTAAATTTTTATGGTGCACACAGATAAGCAGTGAATAAATTTATTTCATAAAGCTGTAAAAAAATTGTATGTTTTCGGTATCAAAAGTTGATATTCATAGAGAGTTTGTAAAAATTAATTAATTCTGACTACATTTATGTAATATTATGAAGAACTGGGTGTTAGAAGGCAATGGATTTAAACTCACTGTGGTGACTTGGTGGATAATGATGGCACTTCACAGTCGGAGTATTATTGAGTATGGGTAGTAACTGGATGGGAATCATGTGAATGCAGCTTTCTCCCTCCCAGATTTGTTGTTTTTCCCTATATATGTGTTTCCTATTTACAACAGTATGTACCTTGGCCTATAATTCACTCAAATGACTCATAACTTCAGAATTATGATTATTAGTTTGTAATCAATTTTATAATTTATTCTATTCACAGCATCTTTGAATCACTGGATAGAGGAAAAAATCCGAGGAGTTTGGTTTAAGGTTGACCTTCAACACGCAGAATGGGTACCTGTCTTGGCCAAAGTAAGTTTAGATTTTATTTTTTGGTAAACATCAAATAAATTCCTTATTGACAGAAAATTGAAATTTATATGGCAAGTATACAGTACTCTGTATTTTAATTGTTTTTAATCTTGTGTGTTATCTGCATAACTAATATTAAGAATTTTTGCTGAATAATGTAATATATCTGGCAAGACATTATTTTTCACAATGTGCCAGAAATAAAATTCTTAGACTACATAAATAAAAAAAAAAAATTAAGTGCTCCCTTTCATCTTTTATATAGTTCAGGATTTATTATGCCAAACACATACTGTAATTAAGTTATTTATTATGTTACAGCATGGCTTCACGTATCACCATGCCCAGTCACAGTTTGTGATGATGGTGAAGTGGTTAGCAGTCAGTGAACCAAACAATATACCCAGGTGAGGAAAATTAAACAAACAAATTTGATCACTGATTAATCAGCACATTCGCATGACTTGACAAACGTAAAATTTAAGTAGTTTTGCCTAACCAGGAGCATATGGACTTAGGCATTCCACCTAACGTGCTGATGCTTATTAATCCTAGGAAATGTTAATATTACAGTGCTTTTTACTTCAATAAAGCACTTTAATTTTGTTAATATGGTTGAATGTTTTTATATTATCAATTCAACCTAATGTAGCATAAGTGATTGGGCATTTCATATGCCAAATTTTTTAATACACATGCTGTAACTGAATTTTAAGCAATGAGATTGCATGTACATTATAATATTTCCAGATATGCACATAATGTTGTAGGAGTTGGTGCCTTTGTAGTGAATGATCAGGACGAGTTACTAGTCGTTAAAGAGAGATTCTACACGCGTCCAAATTGGAAGCTACCCGGTGGATATGTTGAGCCAGGTAAAGTAGTTTGGCTATTAGAACAATAACAATAAATAGATTTTCATAAATCCCTTCTGGAATAAAGTGAAGTGAAAATAGGCAACTAAAGTAATAGAGGCAAATCAAATCAATCAAAAAATCAATGTTTATTCAGGTAAAAGTACATACAAGGCGAGTTACAAACTCATATTGGTGCCATCTTTAATAAACTGGCCGATAAGACAACATAGCCATCATTCACTTACAAGTTTATTTTAATTTACTAAGTAAAACCTTGTATAATTTGTTTAGTATAATTTGTAAAAACCAAATTATACCTTGTATAATTTGTTTGCGTATTGCTAATACTAAAGTTCATAGATTTCTTCTTGAAACCATGAAGGGCCAATCATAAGCTATCCAAATAGCTTATGATTGACTAGGTACCTACTCATATTGGTGTCATCTTTAATAAATTGGCCAATAAGATAGCAAAGACTACCACTTACAACCTGCTTCCAAAGCTCAATTGATAAACTTGTTCAGGCATCACTTTTGTACGTACATCACTCCCATCCAGGAAATTTCACCACATTGTTTTTCCATGGAATTGGATGAAAACCCTTGATATCTTAGTATAATGATTAGCTTCAATGCTCCTATACACACTTCTGGACTAGGGATTATTATAGGAGCCTTACACATCACTATACTGAAAATACTTGCATCAGAATTTCTTTTACATAATTCAAGTGGTCCCTAACTTTGAATTATGAAGATTGCTTATAAAAGTAGTAAAAAAATATAAAAAAATCATATCAACCATTTGATACATTAAGTTTTAGGCTAATACAAGTCACATAATACAATGTCATTGTTATAATCATATGGCCTTTCCCAAAAAATAATAAATGTTGATACAGTATATCAAAATTATGAGGCCAGGATGCTATATTGCATTGGATGTTCTGGAGTACACTTCAACTTATACAACTGCTTTTTAATATAAAGGTCACTCAAAGCAATGTCATTTAAATCCACAAATTCATCACTACAGCAAATTTAACAAATGTTGTGTTTAATATATGCAAACTGTAAGACCAATATTGATATCATATCCATAAGACCAGCACAATGAAAATAAGTACTTTATGCCTAAGCATCAGTCAAAATATTGGATGACCCTTTTGACTACGTAGTGCTTCGTGATGTAAGCCCTACGATTCATTTTATGTATCACAAATGGCTGGGGTAGTAGAATATGGACCAAAATCAAACTCGAGGCACTTCATATATTCAACGTTGGAAGTCTTCAAACATGAAATTTGTAATAATGCATGATAGGAATGGCCCGAGGATAAGCCATATTGACATCGTGTTAAGAAGGCAGAGTGGCTTGTGAGCCAATCTTATTGTACCACACTTGGTGACAAATATGGTGAAATGTCTCGAATTATTATGCCCCCCTCATACACACACACACCTCTCCAGCAACATACTGAATATTATATAGGCAGTTTCACACAGTACTGTATATCTATGTTCTTCCACACCTGTTTATTGTAATTAGTTTAATGTGAGACAACTCACTCCAGGGCCAAAATGTTGCTAAAAACGTACATGGTGCAGAGATAGCAGGTGATTACTGTTTAACATTATCTAAGAATTTTTTCTTCCATAGGAGAGGATCTAGGGGCAGCAGCAGTGAGAGAGGTAAAAGAAGAAACAGGTGTAGACGCAGAATTTGTGTCATTGGTGTCATTTCGCCATGTCCATGGTGCAAGCTTCAACTGTTCAGACATATATTTCATTGTTCATCTCCGTCCTGTTACTCAAAGAATAACTATGTGCCAGACGGAGCTATCTGCATGTGAATGGATGAAGGTAAGCAAGATGTTTTTTAGCATATCATGTACACTATTCCCATCATATTTCCTGTTTTCATTGAGGCCAGTAGTGAATAGTGGCCTACAGGTAAATATCCTAGCTATGGCAATTTAAAGTGACTTAAAAATATAATGTCCATAATTTGTTTTATAATTGTTAAAAAAAAGAATTTATTAAATACATTTTAATAATATATAAATATATAAGTATATATATTATTATTTAAATATATTTATTAGTAAATAAGAATTCTTTGAATGCTCTGTATTCCCTTCTCTGAGGCTGTGGGTCCTTGCAATTGCACCAGTGGTGGTACCCTTTTATTAATATGTAAAAATTTGTGTTTGATATATTTAAAATGCACATTTACAGAACTACATAGAAAGTTATTTAAAAGTTGACAATTTATCATTGTCTATGATGTGAAAAATAATACTATCTAGTCACAAATTGAGGTAATTTGTATTAAATATTCTCCTTTTACTGCAGTATACCAAGACATCTCACATTTTTTCAGCTTCAAGAGTATATTAAACATCCAGATGTTCACGAGACGAATAGATTCTTTGCTGAATGCTTCCTTGAGACCCGTAGGAATGGAGTTCGAGTAGAGGCAACAAATATCTTTAGTCCAGCATTTAAGAAAAACCAAGTAATATACAACATCACTTGTAAAAGTGAGAGAGAGACTATATATGATAAAACAAATTCCACGTCAGTAGATACACATCCTGTTTTAAATGGTGATGCAAAGCTCTAGTGTATTCGGCTGGTAAGCTCTAATTGTTATATTTGTTCATTGTTTATTTTATTTTTACACCTAGTCAAGTATGTTTTCATGTTACTGTATATACAATGTTTTAACCTAATGATAAATCTTTTATATTTTAATGTCTTGTTACTATTAAGCATTGGTTAGCTTTAACATGGAGAACGTGTGTTAAAATGCAAGGTGCAAACACTATGAAAATGTCAATTCATCTCATGTTTGTTTTGCGTGATAGCACTGAGCAACTGTGTGCTGTGTTCAGTCTTTCCTCAGGGAATACTAAAATTGCTATGTTCAGGCCCATTTTGATAATTACTTCTCTTGAGTAAAATGAAGACTACTGGCAGCAAATTATGTACAGTACAGTACAGTAATTTGGTTGAAAGATTTACCAGTTTACCAATACTCAAAAACTTTCCGAACTTGTTAAAAATGATGTTAGTACAGTACCTTTCTACTGTAGAAAAATTGTGGGTTCTAGATGCATTCTGAAATATTAGGCTGAACTCAGGGTGTGTTTTGTAAGGTATTTTAGAAATGTTACCAGACTGTTTATGAAATTAGTTTTTTATAATAATAATTTAGCCTTTACACAATTTTTTTTTATATTAAGCATTTTATCTACAATAACAGTAGGTAAGAAGTTTAAAGTCTTCAAACTTTGAAAGATATATGAAAGCCATTATTAAAACATTTGATTAATATATACTGTAGCTTTAATTAAAATCTATAACTTTAGGTTTAAATAAATTTAATATGTGCCATATTTACAAATGTGCCCATAAATAATTGTATGTAATATTTGTCAGTCGCAGTGGGATTCTTTTAAGTTCAATATGCTTAGTTTATAAAACCACAAAAATCTAAAATACTGCACAGTAATACCTCACCATACTGTAATAAAAATACAGGTCAATGCACCAAAAGAATTATGATCTAGTTAGTGTCTGATGCCATGAATTAAGTGTTGAGATAAACGTGGGAAAATTTTGGTTTGTGGTGCACATAAATGTAATAAAAAAACTAATTTTAAATATTTAAAAAGTACTTTTTATTATGCAAATATTGATATCATAATAGGTTAAGGATACCACTAATAGCCTGTGCCTGTAAATCATTTCTTAGGGCAAGTGTTGTGCTATTTAAATATGGGGCAGTTTTCTATTAAAGTACAGTACAGGATAATTAAAAGTTATAGCCTATGTATCAAGTAAATTTTGCCATTTCTCCTCCCCCCCCTTTCCCCCCTAAAAAAGTATAGGCCAAGAATACTGCATGGATGCTTAGTGGCAGTGCAATATAAGATTTCTTTGTAGTAGAGCTAAACTGTCTGAACAGATGAGCTTAATCTAAGTTAACCAAATTTAGTGCTTTTAGCTATCCTCCCCACTCTCATAATTTACATATATTTGTTGATGTTGCCATTCGATGCCATCTTTACTGTCTGGTACTTGATCACACAGGTTAAAATATGTCCTGTCATATCATTTTCATTGTTTGAGATATCATTGTTCAGCATTGGCAAGGAATTATGGGCACTAATTGATGGTTACAAACGTAAGAACGTAACCTGCAGCATCTATCAATCTCATTGATGTTCTGCTGACAGTGTATAACTTTGATGTGCTGTTCCCTCTGATAACTTTCAACCCTTATGGAGGTGCCCACATATACAATCTTACCCAGTTATTTTGAGTACTTTT
>WNGS01090521.1:19693-30949 GCA_020271785.1 Procambarus virginalis
TCCCAAAAATTGGGAACATTCTAAAAGACGGTGCATGACTAAGTGGGACAATGCACTTCCGACAAAATCAAACTGCACTTGTTCCATTAGTGACCAAGAGTTTAACTCAACAATACACATCCGAGCCAAAGCTGTTTTCCCCATTGTCTATTATAGTGGTAAAAGGCCAAGGGGTTAAGGTCATTTAAGAGCACACACTACCTTTAATCCCTGACCACAACTCTGCCAACAGCCAAGAATGACCGACTGGGTATAAATCTGAATAAAGAATTCCTTTCCAGGGAGTTGTTGCAAACACAATGGCAAACGCCTTACCATGTCAAGGAACCACCCAATGGGGATGCACTTATATAGGATACCAGCTACACTAACATTGCTGTGTCACTTGATCCTCATCATATTCCCCACCTCCACATTATATACTGTTTATCCAGACTGTGTGTTTTTTTTTTTTTGTAAGTTTTTCCTCCTTCAGTTGTTCCCTTATTGATATACAGTATATGCATGCAACATTTTTCACATACTTGATTCCCAATACAATAAAGAGCCAAAAGTACTCAAAATAACTGGGTAAGATTGTATATGTGGGCACCTCCATAAGGGTTGAAAGTTATCAGAGGGAACAGCACATCAAAGTTATACACTGTCAGCAGAACATCAATGAGATTGATAGATGCTGCAGGTTACGTTCTTACGTTTGTAACCATCAATTAGTGCCCATAATTCCTTGCCAATGCTGAACAATGATATCTCAAACAATGAAAATGATATGACAGGACATATTTTAACCTGTGTGATCAAGTACCAGACAGTAAAGATGGCATCGAATGGCAACATCAACAAATATATGTAAATTATGAGAGTGGGGAGGATAGCTAAAAGCACTAAATTTGGTTAACTTAGATTAAGCTCATCTGTTCAGACAGTTTAGCTCTACTACAAAGAAATCTTATATTGCACTGCCACTAAGCATCCATGCAGTATTCTTGGCCTATACTTTTTTAGGGGGGAAAGGGGGGGGAGGAGAAATGGCAAAATTTACTTGATACATAGGCTATAACTTTTAATTATCCTGTACTGTACTTTAATAGAAAACTGCCCCATATTTAAATAGCACAACACTTGCCCTAAGAAATGATTTACAGGCACAGGCTATTAGTGGTATCCTTAACCTATTATGATATCAATATTTGCATAATAAAAAGTACTTTTTAAATATTTAAAATTAGTTTTTTTATTACATTTATGTGCACCACAAACCAAAATTTTCCCACGTTTATCTCAACACTTAATTCATGGCATCAGACACTAACTAGATCATAATTCTTTTGGTGCATTGACCTGTATTTTTATTACAGTATGGTGAGGTATTACTGTGCAGTATTTTAGATTTTTGTGGTTTTATAAACTAAGCATATTGAACTTAAAAGAATCCCACTGCGACTGACAAATATTACATACAATTATTTATGGGCACATTTGTAAATATGGCACATATTAAATTTATTTAAACCTAAAGTTATAGATTTTAATTAAAGCTACAGTATATATTAATCAAATGTTTTAATAATGGCTTTCATATATCTTTCAAAGTTTGAAGACTTTAAACTTCTTACCTACTGTTATTGTAGATAAAATGCTTAATATAAAAAAAAATTGTGTAAAGGCTAAATTATTATTATAAAAAACTAATTTCATAAACAGTCTGGTAACATTTCTAAAATACCTTACAAAACACACCCTGAGTTCAGCCTAATATTTCAGAATGCATCTAGAACCCACAATTTTTCTACAGTAGAAAGGTACTGTACTAACATCATTTTTAACAAGTTCGGAAAGTTTTTGAGTATTGGTAAACTGGTAAATCTTTCAACCAAATTACTGTACTGTACTGTACATAATTTGCTGCCAGTAGTCTTCATTTTACTCAAGAGAAGTAATTATCAAAATGGGCCTGAACATAGCAATTTTAGTATTCCCTGAGGAAAGACTGAACACAGCACACAGTTGCTCAGTGCTATCACGCAAAACAAACATGAGATGAATTGACATTTTCATAGTGTTTGCACCTTGCATTTTAACACACGTTCTCCATGTTAAAGCTAACCATGCTTAATAGTAACAAGACATTAAAATATAAAAGATTTATCATTAGGTTAAAACATTGTATATACAGTAACATGAAAACATACTTGACTAGGTGTAAAAATAAAATAAACAATGAACAAATATAACAATTAGAGCTTACCAGCCGAATACACTAGAGCTTTGCATCACCATTTAAAACAGGATGTGTATCTACTGACGTGGAATTTGTTTTATCATATATAGTCTCTCTCTCACTTTTACAAGTGATGTTGTATATTACTTGGTTTTTCTTAAATGCTGGACTAAAGATATTTGTTGCCTCTACTCGAACTCCATTCCTACGGGTCTCAAGGAAGCATTCAGCAAAGAATCTATTCGTCTCGTGAACATCTGGATGTTTAATATACTCTTGAAGCTGAAAAAATGTGAGATGTCTTGGTATACTGCAGTAAAAGGAGAATATTTAATACAAATTACCTCAATTTGTGACTAGATAGTATTATTTTTCACATCATAGACAATGATAAATTGACAACTTTTAACTTTCTATGTTGTTCTGTAAATGTGCATTTTAAATATATCAAATAAATACAAATTTTTACATATTAATAAAATGGGTACCACCACTGGTGCAATTGCAAGGACCCACAGCCTCAGAGAAGGGAATACAGAGCATTCAAAGAATTCTTATTTACTAATAAATATATTTAAATAATAATATATACACAGTACTTATATATTTATATATTATTAAAATGTATTTAATA
The DNA here is from genome assembly GCA_020271785.1 of Procambarus virginalis. Taxonomy (NCBI): domain Eukaryota; kingdom Metazoa; phylum Arthropoda; class Malacostraca; order Decapoda; family Cambaridae; genus Procambarus; species Procambarus virginalis. The sequence continues at coordinate 22,549 of WNGS01090521.1, forward strand.
AAATTCTTTTTTTAACAATTATAAAACAAATTATGGACATTATATTTTTAAGTCACTTTAAATTGCCATAGCTAGGATATTTACCTGTAGGCCACTATTCACTACTGGCCTCAATGAAAACAGGAAATATGATGGGAATAGTGTACATGATATGCTAAAAAACATCTTGCTTACCTTCATCCATTCACATGCAGATAGCTCCGTCTGGCACATAGTTATTCTTTGAGTAACAGGACGGAGATGAACAATGAAATATATGTCTGAACAGTTGAAGCTTGCACCATGGACATGGCGAAATGACACCAATGACACAAATTCTGCGTCTACACCTGTTTCTTCTTTCACCTCTCTCACTGCTGCTGCCCCTAGATCCTCTCCTATGGAAGAAAAAATTCTTAGATAATGTTAAACAGTAATCACCTGCTATCTCTGCACCATGTACGTTTTTAGCAACATTTTGGCCCTGGAGTGAGTTGTCTCACATTAAACTAATTACAATAACAGGTGTGGAAGAACATAGATATACAGTACTGTGTGAAAACTGCCTATATAATATTCAGTATGTTGCTGGAGAGGTGTGTGTGTGTATGAGGGGGGCATAATAATTCGAGACATTTCACCATATTTGTCACCAAGTGTGGTACAATAAGATTGGCTCACGAGCCACTCTGCCCTCTTAACATGATGTCAATATAGCTTATCCTCGGGCCATTCCTATCATGCATTATTACAAATTTCATGTTTGAAGACTTCCAACATTGAATATATGAAGTGCCTCGTGTTTGATTTTGGTCCATATTCTACTGCCCCAACCATTTGTGATACATAAAATGGATCGTAGGGCTTACATCGTGACGCACTACGTAGTCAAAAGGGTCATCCAATAAAGATTTTGACTGATGCTTAGGCATAAAGTACTTATTTTCATTGTGCTGGTCCTATGGATATGATATCAATATTGGTCTTACAGTTATCTCGAGGTTATCTTGAGATGATTTCGGGGCTTTTTTAGTGTCCCCGCGGCCCGGTCCTCGACCAGGCCTCCACCCCCAGGAAGCAGCCTGTGACAGCTGACTAATACCCAGGTACCTATTTTACTGCTAGGTAACAGGGGCATAGGGTGAAAGAAACTCTGCCCATTGTTTCTCGCCGGCGCCTGGGATCGAACCCAGGACCGCAGGATCACAAGTCCAGCGTGCTGTCTGCTCGGCCGACCGGCTCAGTTTGCATATACAGTATTAAACACAAGATTTGTTAAATTTGCTGTAGTGATGAATTTGTGGATTTAAATGACATTGCTTTGAGTGGCCTTTATATTAAAAAGCAGTTGAAGTTGAAGTGTACTCCAGAACATCCAATGCAATATAGCATCCTGGCCTCATAATTTTTATATACTGTATCAACATTTATTATTTTTTGGGAAGGGCCATATGATTACAACAATGACATTGTATTATGTGACTTGTATTAGCCTAAAACCTAATGTATCAAATGGTTGATATGATTTTTTTATACTTTTTACTACTTTTATATGCAATCTTCATAATTCAAAGTTAGGGACCACTTGAACTATGTAAAAGAAATTCTGATGCAAGTATTTTCAGTATAGTGATGTGTATGGCTCCTATAATAATCCCTAGTCCAGAAGTGTGTATAGGAGCATTGAAGCTAATCATTATACTAAGATATCAAGGGTTTTCATCCAATTCCATGGAAAAACAATGTGGTGAAACTTCCTGGATGGGAGTGATGTACGTACAAAAGTGATGCCTGAACAAGTTTATCAATTGAGCTTTGGAAGCAGGTTGTAAGTGGTAGTCTTTGCTATCTTATTGGCCAATTTATTAAAGATGACACCAATATGAGTAGGTACCTAGTCAATCATAAGCTATTTGGATAGATTTAAGAAGAAATTTATGAACTTTAGTATTAGCAACATGCAAACAAATTATACAAGGTATAAAAGTTTTACTTAGTAAATTAAAAATAAACTTGTAAGTGAATGATGGCTATTTTTATCGGCCAGTTTATTAAAGATGGCGCCAATATGAGTTTATAACTCGCCTTGTATGTACTTTCACCTGAATAAACATTTGATTTTATGATTCATTTGATTTGCCTCTATTACTTTAGTTGCCTATTTTCACTTCACTTTATTCCAGAAGGGATTTATGAAATCTATTTATTGTTATTGTTCTAATAGCCAAACTACTTTACCTGCTCAACATATCCACCGGGTAGCTTCCAATTTGGACGCGTGTAGAATCTCTCTTTAACGACTAGTAACTCGTCCTGATCATTCACTACAAAGGCACCACTCCTACAACATTATGTGCATATCTGGAAATATTATAATGTACATGCAATCTCATTGCTTAAAATTCAGTTACAGCATATGTGTTATTAAAAATTTGGCATATGAAATACCCATCACTTATGCTACATTAGGTTGAATTGATAATATAAAAACATTCAACCATATTAACAAAATTAAAGTGCTTTATTGAAGTAAAAAGCACTGTAATATTAACATTTCCTAGGATTAATAAGCATCAGCACGTTAGGTGGAATGCCTAAGTACATATGCTCCTGGTTAGGCAAACTACTTAAATTTTACGTTTGTCAAGTCATGCGAATGTGCTGATTAATCAGTGATCAAATTTGTTTGTTTAATTTCCTCACCTGGTATATTGTTTGGTTCACTGACTGCTAACCACTTCACCATCATCACAAACTGTGACTGGGCATGGTGATACGTGAAGCCATGCTGTAACATAATAAATAACTTAATTACAGTATGTGTTGGCATAATAAATCCCGAACTATATAAAAGATGAAAGGGAGCACTAATTTTTTTTTTTTTTATTTATGTAGTCTAAGAATTTTATTTCTGGCACATGTGAAAATAATGTCTTTCCAAATATATTACACTATTCAGCAAAAATTCTTAATATTAGTTATGCAGATAACACACAAGATTAAAAACAATTAAAATACAGAGTACTGTATACTTACCATATAAATTTCAATTTTCTGTCAATAAGGAATTTATTTGATGTTTACCAAAAAATAAAATCTAAACTTACTTTGGCCAAGACAGGTACCCATTCTGCGTGTTGAAGGTCAACCTTAAACCAAACTCCTCGGATTTTTTCCTCTATCCAGTGATTCAAAGATGCTGTGAATAGAATAAATTATAAATTGATTACAAACTAATAATCATAATTCTGAAGTTATGAGTCATTTGAGTGAATTATAGGCCAAGGTACATACTGTTGTAAATAGGAAACACATATTTAGGGGAAAAACAACAAATCTGGGAGGGAGAAAGCTGCATTCACATGATTCCCATCCAGTTACTACCCATACTCAATAATACTCTGACTGCGAAGTGCCATCATTATCCACCAAGTCACCACAGTGAGTTTAAATCCATTGCCTTCTAACACCCAGTTCTTCATAATATTACATAAATGTAGTCAGAATTAATTAATTTTTACAAACTCTCTATGAATATCAACTTTTGATACCGAAAACATACAATTTTTTACAGCTTTATGAAATAAATTTATTCACTGCTTATCTGTGTGCACCATAAAAATTTACCTTTTTCTCTTTACACTTCAGAGCAAAGTGAAGAAGAAATTCTCTCTTGTTAGCAGGCCAAGAGTTTTTTCTATCTCAGCTTGCTTTTAAAGCATTATCCTGCTTGTTTTTCCCACAATACAATCTGCTAATCATTTTATATCCAAGTACAAAATAAAGCTGGTTGCACAGGGGCAGTGAAGGAACTGTGCCCAATTATTTCATTCTTCCCAGGATTTGGTTCATTCACCAGCAGGAACATTCAACACTTTTTTTTTAATATTAATTCAGGATCTTTAAAATAAATTTAATTTACTGAAATATCTGGGAAAGATTCTATATGTGGGCATCAATCAAGTCCTGGAAGGTATAAGGCATGAATGATAGACAGAAATGGCATGAAGATAGACAGAAATATGTACATATACAGCACTGTACTACACCTAGTAAAACTGCTTGCAATACAGTACAGTGTATACATACCTAGTAATGAAGCCTCTAAATTTTGTATAGATGTTGATTCTTCCACAGAAGATACTGTTATACCAGAGAATCTATCTCTGATGCCCTTGGAGAGAAAATAATATCAGTAGAATTTACTTGTTAATAATAACTAATATGATAAAGCAAAAAATGTAAACAGTTTACTGTAAACAGAATAATCCCATATATGGTCAGAATCCAACTAATCCTCAAGCTCTTGACATTCAGAAGTAATTAATGCAAATATCATATTGCAAAATGGCAAAAGCAATGAAATGAAAAAGCAGAGGATATTAGGATGCACAAGTAATAATCATACTTTAGTGAGGATTACGAACTTATGCAGTGGTCATTGTCAGTGTGTGCAAGTGTTAAAATGTCTCATGTTAGAAGGGTTAAACATACTGGAACTTTCCTTCCAAATCAAGACCACTCAATTTAAACAAATATATTGATCAAGTCTGTACCCTTAATTGTGAACAGGAATGTGGTGGGAAATGAGGTTAATTATCAGTACAGTAAATCATAAAGTGGGAGCGTTTTATCTATACTGTATACGACAACTTACAAAGAACACTGTACACCTAGTCTTATGAATAGGTCAGGTGCTACTGTGAATGATTTGCTGGATTGTGAAGGTGCTTGTTTTTATTCATGGTCCTTTACCATCATTAACATATTTTAAATTATTTTCTGATAACTAACTGTAGGTAGTAACTAAGAGTGATTGTAACCTATCCACCGCTGCCCACTGGGTGGGGGGCGGTGTGCAGGTCAAACATATCAATTGTGACACTAGCTCTCCACATATGTCAGTTGCTTAATTTAGAAACTATACTTGTGGTCGATCTCGAGCCCATTGTTGATGTGACGACTTATACTTTATTTTGTAACTAGCTCATCAAGATTGCAACTTGCTTAGCTAAATGAATTGTGGGGTTCAGTCCCTGAGCCCATTATGTGCCTCTGTAACTCTTTCCACTACCGCCCACAAGATGGGTATGGGGTGCATAATAAATGAACTAAACTAACTAACTTTTTCTGATAATATTCCTCCTTCCTACCCCACAAAATGGGAACAAGATAATGATAGTGATGAGAAAAAGGAATGCTCAGAACAATTCTGGAAATGCTAGGCATGCATAATATTGCCTTGGTAATTACAAAAAATACAAACTGTGATATACCTTAAATTGAACTGGGGCCTCCATGATGTAGTACAAGGGAGCCTTTTTGTACTGGTAACTGAGAACTCGACTGGTAGTGGCAGTCAGCTGAAGCCTTTGATAGGAAATGGTAATATGTCCTCAATCAATCAACACTATAGGAAGTTCAATTTTAACCTAATCTTGGTCCCATGTTTACTACTTCTGCAAAAGTAAAAACATTATGCCTTAGTTCGTAAAGTTAGGTACAAAACTGTACAGTACAATGAAAACCTTGACAAAATCCTTCTGTTGTACCCAATATTGTAATGGAACAGGGCAGTTCAATGGAAAAATATTGAATGCAACAGAAGAATTCTGATTCAATATATCATTGATTGCAATGACAACAGAGCCAGATATTTACTAGACTATTAAGGTAGTTAGCATGGTACTGTCTACTGTACCAAAACAATTTTATGAACTGTACTACTCAGTTTTCCCCATGGCAATATTTCTGCTGTTCCAATGGATTGGATTATGCAGTCACTAAATGCTAGTTGCCCATGTCTGCTGATGCCAACCACCACTAATGTGGTAGCACCAACATTGCAACAAGTTACCCCAACTCTGCCCACCTCACAAAATTAGTGATGAGGTAAACATTGGAAATTTGTAGGCATACCCTAGCTCAATACTTTATGTTAATTAAATAATTGCTATCACAGATATGGTTTATTGAGAAGCATTTTAAATTCTGTTGAAATAAGCTCCCTGTTACACGTGCTTTGTATTTTATTTTTATGAACTAGTATACAAGTAAAAAAATGGGGAATACATTGTGGCACATGATTTACCATTTCAAATTGTCAAGAACAGGAAGACTGTTAGGGTCATTGATGCTTTCCTAAGCCAACAACTGACTTTCCCCAGGATAAACCACAACCTGCCAGCTATGGTATCATTAGCAGAGTCCTATCTCCAATGTATAAAAATACAGTATATTATTAATACAGAGAAGTTGTATGTAAGTCTGTTACTAGCTGTCTATATACAGTAATTATATGGTGTGCAGCTTGACTGGAATTATATATAAATTTTCATGGAAGTCCAAGACTTTGTGTTCTCTCTTATCCTTTTTTTTGTGCTGCTACTTACGGGATGAGTATGAGGTGTACAATGAACTCGCGACCTCTGGCTGCAACAATAAAATTAAATCTATCACCCTACCTGGTAATGGAATTAGTATTAAATCCGTTGCAAACTGACTGCACTGATCACGGTGCTATTTGGTATGCACTTATGAATTCCTTCCCTATCTTATCAACTACATCACCCTTACTTTTAAATCACAGTGTTCAGTGTACTGTTGCAAAGCAAACCATATCACTGAGTACTGAACTTTTTCAGGGGTAAGAGTTGAATTAGGTAAAGTCAACTGTTATAAGCCCTTAATGTCATATTAACTTAAAGATTAATACTGTATTTCACTTTTTTATCTATGGAAATAATCCTTATATACTACCGTTATATATGACATTGATTTTAATATTACCAGATTTTGGAGCGCATCACGTTTAACAAAATTCATTAACATTTTCTATACGTATTAAAGTTGTTAAACTCCACTATGAAAATAATCCATGTATATGTAACAATATAAAAAAAATAAGAGATCTTGAATACTACACACATTATGTGTGTAGTATTCAAGAATGAGTATTTTGAATGCAACTTTTGAGTCCGACAATCTTGGAAAGGGGGGGGGTGGAACACATTCCGACATAGGGAAAAGGAGTGCAAGATAGGTCAAGAACCACTACATTTGATAATTGTTGATAAAAGTCAATGGATTATTCATCAGTGATATCCCAGACATTTAAATAAATATACCAACTAAATCTGAACTATTATTTATGTACAATCTCGGTTTACAGAATTAAAACTATAAAATCAAAATAATAGGTGTAAATATTTTATAAATTATGCTACAGTATTTGGATACATGGCATTTTAACTCAAATTGTACATACAGTGCGGTGTTCAAATAATGCCTGGCTTATGGGCCTACATACAAATTCAAATGTTTATTCAGGTAAAGTACATACATACAGGGTGTGATACAAATATTGATGAATTTATAGATAGAGCTAGTACATACAATGCCTAAAGCCACTATTACGCAAAGCGTTTCGGGCAGAATTTTGGGCAGAATACATTTTTTATTTGCTTATCATGCACACTAGACCCATCCATGTAGTGGGCAGCAGTGGTAAGATTACAAGGTTGCTCACAGTTAGCATTTTGACAATAACGCTAAAAATATTTGGTAGTATATAATTGAATAAAATACATATTTCTTGAAATTTATGAGTCATTGTGCCTTTGTAAACTTTTCCATAACCGCTCACTGGATGGGTATGGGTTACATAATAAATCAACTGAACTTAAACACGTATGGGGCCTTTATCTAGGTGATCCATCACCCTATGCATGGTTAAGATAGAGTTCTTAATTCAGCTAGTACTATACATCAATAACTCCCTCGTCTTACATGCAATCTTTACACGACTTAAAAACAAAATGCTTCTATTATTCCAATTCTAATAAATTCTCAAGTTTATTCAACATCAACTGAAGTCTAAGCTCCATCAAAATAGCTTCATAAAGCCTATATTCCAGCTATGCAAATTTAAGCCAGTCAAACATAAAGAAGGAAATTAAAACATTCCTACTCACAGCTTCCCCGGCGATGCGTGTTGACCACATGCAGACGACCACTGATCAGCTGACGGTCATAGCAGCTGGCAGTCAGCTGGCAGCTGTAAACTATATACTGTATAACTATATATGAATGTTTGGTAATATGTTTATTATTGTAATGTGTGGTATATATATGTATTAACACGATGTACTGAACGGGGTGAATAGCTTGAGCTACCTCATCCCTTTGTGTGAGTTTTGCCTCAATAAACTTATTTCATTTCAATATATACTATATATAACTACTATATATAACTGTATATATAACTATATCAACTATATAGGCGAGGATCGGCTGGCACTTCAGCTGATATATCTATTCGATATTGTTACAATATAAAGATTTAAATTGAAGGATTTATTATGCACTTCATCTTTTTTTTATATCTCACTGTATAATCTTTCATATAGAATAGCGTAGCAGT
>WNGS01090523.1:0-12967 GCA_020271785.1 Procambarus virginalis
ACGACAATAAACATGAACATGAAAAAAACTTAGGATTGTCAAAGTTATAAAAGTAGTAGTTAGAGAGGTACCAGTCTCAATGCTTACAAGTATATTAATAGGAGCAAAATTTTCCTATTATGAGAATAGATTCAAAGATGCAAAAGGCATCATGGAAACCCATCTCAAACATCCTAGGATCTAAACACCAGTCACATTAACATGCAGAAAAAACTCTCCAAGGATAGTTATATACCTGTAACATTTTTAGAACCGTCAATTAAATTTAATAGCTTCTTTTCAGTCATTTGTTGGATCTCACCTTAACAGAAAAATCCCCACAGACACCTCCCTCTCAACCAACTGTTAGCATACATAGCCTTTACAGGAGGGCAGAAGGCACAAACTACTCTTCTTCGTAATGTACTCAGTCAAACCCCTAATAGAATGTATGTCTAGTTATGCAGCTCACTAAAAAACGCAAAGGCGTGGGAACATTAACCCTTACCCTGCTCAGGGGTATCCTGGGGACAGTTACACCCCTGAGGAATGACGCAAGAAAAAAAAAAAAATTCCACAAAAATTTTTTCATCTTCTAAGACCCGTTAATTTGTGTCCCCGTGAGCACGGGAAGACAATACTAGCAAAAAAATCCGTAGGGTCACATATTTTGGCAGCAATTGACCGAGGAAGTCTGGCAAAAAAGTGGGCGTTGACAGGAGGACGGGATCGCCAGGGAAGCCGAGTCCGCGTCCACAACGCGCTGACAGATGGGAATTGCCACAAAAGATATTATTACCTAATTGTTTCACATGTCTCCGATTGCTTTTTTCTTAGTTTTTGCAGTGAATATTATTCAATAGTGTGTATTGTAATATTTTATATATAAAATAGCTGTGATAATAATCGCTATACCCAAAAGTATGGTGTGCATATTAGATTCATTTATTATGTCATAAAACAATAAACAAAGCAGATGTTTTGCTGCTATTACACTGTATACATAGGTTATATATAACTATCTGCATATTTTGGTTCACCTAGGCGAACCACTAAGTTGGTATTGGGAGTCGAAAAGCAACGAAGAGGTTCCGCCACACACCAGCCAGCCACTCGCTGCCACTACCCTCAACAGACACGCACTAAAATATCTCCCCCAACAATACCATTTGTGGTGTTATTACCATATAGCCAGACGTTATATACAAGTATGGTTTATATATTTTCGTTCACCACAACTGTACAGCTAAGGCTGATATATGTTAGTCAGGAGCCACTATAAGAGTCTTCGCGTATTACACAGCTGGCGGCCTGGCGGCTCCCTCACTCAGCTTCAAGGTCACACACCACACACAACTCTTCCTCCCCCACAACAATACTGTTGCTAGTCGCTATTACACTCTTATCACATGTTTATATATAAGTATTTGCCATATTTTGGTCACCATTACGAACCATTAAGTTGGTATTGCGAGTCGAAGAGCAACGAAGAGTTACCGCCAACACCCAGCCAGCCACTCGCTGCCACTCCTCAACACACGCACTAAAATATCTCCCCCAACAATACCATTTGTGGTGTTATTTACACTATACAGACGTTATATATAAGTAATGCTGTATATAATTTGTTCACCACAACTGTACTGCTAAGCTGATGTAGTTAGTTCAGGCACAAAGAGTCGTCGGTATACACAGCAGGCGGCTGGCGGCTCCCTCACTCATTCAAGGTCACACGCATCAAACGTTCTCCCCCAACACTACTGTTTTCAGTGTTATTACCCTATATACTCACATTATATATATAAATTATCTACATGTTTAATGCACTGTAACTGTACACCTGAGCTTGTAGTGCGCCCAAAGAGAATAGTGGCCACACTCTAAACAGCTAGACAAATCGTGCCGACGACGTCACCTCCGTCACATAAATTGCTCCTCCCAGCATAAGCCTTTTGCTGTTATTACAATCTATACACACACTATATATATAGGTATCTACATTTGTGTTCCACATAGAGAACCACTGAGCTGGTATGGTGAATTGTAAACAATAACAGGTGGACACACACAGTCAGTAACGATGCTGTCCTCCTCCGTCTCTCAGCATCACTTCTCCACCACAGCGCTAATTATCACAACAATCCTGCTATTTTCACAACCCTGGTTATTTATATCACAGTCCACGGGTTCATCTGTAATATTGTCATCACTAAATGATAACAGTTATATATTTATTTTGACATTTTTCGGTGAGGCTGTGTCACAAGCTGAACAGCAATCCTGTGAGCTCATGCTGCGGTGCGGGCCCCAAAGGGACCTCCCCCTTTGGGTTGCTCCACAGTACTGAATGCCTCTCCCCCTGAGAATATTGCCACGATTTTTTATTTTTTTAAATTGCGTCTGTTTACAAGTAGCCCTGAGGAAGCTACTGTTGAACCCCGTGGTAGCCGCGGGCCATTTGAATCGGGAATGGCACGCTATGATTGGCGTATATATGCGCCATGCGCACCGTCGGACATTTTACTCAGGGCGTATATATACGCCATGCCGCCAGTTTAAGGGTTAATGAAAATCACCATTTATGTATAAAAGAAGGTGCCTCCCTTGCCCTTGCACCACCCATAGCTTTGCCGTTCAACAAATCTTTAGTGTTATACTTACTTTCCCCTGATATTCTTAAAAAACACGATAACGCAGTTCAATAGCGATATGGCATTAACCAATTACAGACCATATTAAATCTACCTATATTATCAAAAATATTGAAGAAAAAATAATTATAAACAGCTCAACTCTTACCATGTAAAATTCAACATAGTAAGTCCCTGTCAGTTTGGCTTTCCTCCCTCCGTACTTGTGGTCGATCTCGCACCCATTGATGATGTGACGACTTATACTGAATTTTGTAACTAGCTCATAAATGAGTGTAACTGTTTAGTTAAATGATTTGTGGGGTTCAGTCCCTAGCCCATTATGAGGCCTCTGTAACCCTTGCCACTACCCCCCACAAGATGGGTATGGGTGCATATAAATGAAACTATCCAAAAAGAGTACCAACGACGTAATTATTAGTCTGCTTGATACAATCTACCCACTCAGCTCTTGACAAAAGTGAGTTCCCAATTGGACTCTTCATGGACCTAAGAAAAACCTTTGATACTTTTACTAAACTACCTTTTACTAAACTTCACCATTATGGAACCAGAGGCCTTGCCCTGAAACTATATCCGATCCTATCATAGTGACAGAAACCAATATGTAGCCATTACTTTGCTCAACTGGTAAAAAAAAAAATGCGTACTTCATCATCCCTTCTGAAAAATTCCGAATAACTATCATATAAAAGTCTCCATGTATCTTAAGTATCTACCTCAGTACTTAGTAAAATTCTTACTTATATGTATATCTTACCTTGGTTATCTTTAAATTTAATTGTATTTGATTTATATTAGTCATTTATCGGAATTAATTTTTTTAGTTCATTTTTGTTTTCTTCAAGTTCATACTAATTATAAGATCATAACTAAACTAATTATAGTTAATAATCATTACAATTATTTACTTTATGATTAGTGATTCTTATTATTATTCTCATTATACATTATTCTTGTCAATTTGTTTTATTTGCATGTTATTTTTACCGACTTCTGTATCCTTTCTTTGCCTATCTACAGTTGGATCTTATTTTTACCTGCTAACTACTTTCTACTTAGTCATGTGTATTGTTTTGCATTTATTGTTGGTTTTTACTATATTGTACTTTCTATTTACGGCAGATTTAGTATTTAACTGTTCTGTAATTGCTTGTCTTATTGTATTCTTGACCCCAATGCATCTATACAAGCAAGCTGATATTGATCCTGAAATCAATCTTCTGTCACAAATTTACAGTAATCAGCATATTGATCATCACTATTGCAAGTATTACACAGCAAACCTTGCAAAAACAAGACTCCAAAATAACACTTGCTTATCAGTTTTCAACCACTAAATGTCCAGACTCACTTGGTAAAGATTTGGATGACATAAATGCACTATTCACAGCACTCAGGTACTAAACTATCGTGTCATTATTTTTAACCGAAACCCGACTATAGTAAAGACTATAGCCCAACTCTTACAGCGTAGGCTTGTTTATAAAGGCCATTCATGAACTGTATGCCAAATAAAAAGAGGTTAGCACCAGCTCTATCCTTACCAAGATACCCTTCATCTGCAATAGTGCTATTAGTGATAGAGATGACTAATGCGAATATACTTTTGCCCAGTTCTCAAATAAATCCCTTAAATCCTCCTTGACTATTGGAGGTATTTATAGATTTCCTAATACCAAGATAGCTTCATTCTCAGATAACCTAAGGAATTTTTTATCATACAACAATCTCAACAAAAAGCACATCATTCTAGGAGGAGACTTCAATTTTGACCAATGTCAATCACAAGATAGACCCCAAGTCGACTATTTCCTAAACAACATGAACTCGTGTATGCTAATCACTAGTGACAACTGCCCAAAGCCCACCCAAATCACTCAAACATAAGCTACAGAGCACCGTTTGGTTTCCAAAACTCTTGAGGACGAGACCCGTCGATTATCGTGTAAGTTTGGTAAAGGGGGAATGAAGGAAAATGGAGAAAAAATATCTAATAAGTACAGAAATCGCCAGGTTCATAGCATAAATGCGGCAGTATTTTGTTTGCACTCACCAATAAGACGAAGTTCTGTATCCACTCCCCCTCAGGAGAGGCTGGGACCCAAAAAGGACAGAGTGCACCCCACAAGCACCAACTGGGTGTACGTACACCTAGAACAAGAAACATCATTGGCAACTCAAATAGAGGAGGTTAATTAAGAACTAGAAAAGTATAAAGAAGAAATAAAAAACAGATTGTAATGCACCAAGTTGTAAAAGATACAATCAAGGAGTGTGTTTGATAGTCAAAACCAGAAATGATCAACAGGAAGCAGAAATTAGACAAGCATTTAGGAAAGAACTGGTAACCAACAGCAAACTGGTACAAAACACTGCAAATAGAAGCAAGTCCATAATAGTTTTTGGACGTGTAGAGAAGGAAATTTCATCTAGGGTGGAACGAAGCAGCAGAAGAGATGAAAATAGAGAAAATAGTAGTTGTAGGAGACTGGCAATAAAAGGAAAATGTCAGTGATTTTAAGAGAATAGGAAAATATGATTAAGACAAGTACTGTCCCTTAAGTGTGACGGTTAATGGTGGTGAACCATATGCGGAAGTGTTAGAAATGCCAGGAAATTGCAGAGTGATGAGGATGGCAAACTCTGGTCAATAAGACAAAACCTCTCAAAAGAACAAAGAATACATGAAAATGAACTTCATCGAAGCAAAAATCTAAATTTAGGGGAATAGAAAATGTGACAAAAAAATTATTTTTTTTACAACGTTCTAGGGTCAGGAAAGCTAGTGAAAATGTTACATAAAAACAAGGCAACAGAATCATTAGGCAAGGGGAAGTAACGATAAGGAGAGGTGGAACATGTTCCTGAAAATTTTATATATCAACATAGATGGAGTTAGATGAAAACATTGGAGTTGCAAGATATAATTCAGCTTAATGGGTCCCAGATATTGTGACATTCTCAGAGACAACACTTGAGGAAAAATTTATGAAGTTGGTATTCCCAAGGGGGCTACTCATTTTGGAGATATGACAGGAAAACTAGAAAGGGGGGGGAGGAGGAGAGGGAGTGGCTTTGCGGTGAAAGAACACCTGAAGGAATGAGTTAATGCTTTAAAAACCATGAGAAGTTGACATAATTGCATTGCAGGTCTGGAATCAAAATGATAAGCTGATAATTGTAAATTCCTACAGCCCACCGCTAAGCAACACATGGGCAAAGGAAAGAACTGGATGACAAACGAGGGGGGCCTCATAATGGTCATGAGAGAAATTATATTACAATACAGTAGATAAGATAAATCATGACTGTTGATACTGGGGAACTTCAACTTTAAAGACTGGGCAGGACTATGACACAGGAAAGGAGGAATTTGGACATGCAAATGTAAATTCATCATGGAGAATTCTTGGTATAAAACACATAGCAGGCCCAAGAATGAGGGAAAAGGTTGTGTTGATGTACGTCAGTACTGGATATCGTATTCAAAGGGAAAGAAGAAGAATATTACCATCAAGTACCTTCCTCCATTGGGAAAGAGTGATCATGTTCTGTTAGACATTAAATATGCTTTAATATATCATCTAGAAGAAAATGAAGAAATTGAAACAGTTGATAAAATCGATTTAAGGAGAACCTAGGGGACTTCAAAATTTTTGAATGAGCTATACTTGGACAGGTATTCCCTTCCTAGCAGGACAGTAGTAAATGAGAATGTATGCACAATTTTGCCAACATATACGCTTGTGAAGGCACCCAAAATTCATACCGAAACAGAGATCTATAATCTCAATCTCACTCTCAACCAATCCTGATTTTGCAGGGCGCAGACATCAGGTTTGGTTCAACACAATTGCGAGAGGGCCAGAGACCAAAAGACACAAAAAATGGAATCAATATAGGGAGAGGCCAAACCCCCAATCAAACCAGCGATACAAAGATGGCAAGAAAACAACTACAGCAGTTAAGGAGATAGAGGCAGAAAGAAATTTTGAAAGAGATAGCAGACAAATATAAAACAGCTAGCATAGGTCTATTCTATAAATTCAAAAACAAAAAATTGCAGGTAAAGGATAATATCAAGAGGTTGAAAATGGTTAACAGGATCAGGGAAAATTAAAAGAAAATATGTGAAACATTAACACGAAAGTCCGAAAGTGTGTTTGTACAAAATGAAATCTTCAGAGAGCCAGATATGATAAGAATTCCAGAGAAAAACATTGAGCACATTGTGGTTGTCTAGGGACGAAGTGGAAAAATCTGCTCAAGGAGCTACGTAGGAACAAAGCCAGTTAGCCCCACATGGAGTTGCACCATGGGTTCTCTGAATGTGCATATGAGCTCAGCATTCCAAACTTCAACTGATTTTTAGGCATCCCTGTATACAGGAGTAGTAGCAGACGTGTGGAAAAATGCTAACATAATTCCAATCTAAAAAAATGGTAGCAGGGAAGACCAGCAATTTAGACTATCGTTTGACAAGTGTAATAGTCAATTATTGGAAAAAATAATTAGATCTAAATGGGTAGAAAACCTAGAGAAAAACAATATATCAGACCGTCAAAGGGTTTTCTATCTGGAAGATCGTGTACAAATTACTCCATTTCATGATTGAGCAACAGAGATTTTACTGGAAGAGATGGTTGGGTTGATGCATATATTTAGACCTAAAAAAGGCTTTGGACAGAGTTCCACATAAAAAGTCTAGGAAACAGAACCATTGGGAGGGGTTGACAGGTAAGATGCTAACAAGGATGAAAAACCATTCTGTGATAGACAATGAGGTGCAGTTACAAGAAGTAATAAAAAAGGAAGTGTATGGCAGCGAAATATATACGGGTGTACCACAGGGTTCAGTTCTTTCACCGGTAATGTTCATGGTCGACATAAACCGATCTACCAGATGGAATACAGAATTATTGAACATGTTTGCTGATTATGCAAGATAATAGGGAAGATAGTAACGGAAACGATTGTCATATGATGCTTGTGTGATGCTGATGATGTGATGATGTTAGATGATTGATGTTAGATGATTGATGTTAGATGATGATGTTAGATGATTGTCATACCCTTCAAGAAAACCGGACAGAATAAGCATATGGGTCACCATTTGGCAAATGGAATTTAATGTAAATAAATGCCATGTTATGAAATGTGGAATAGGAGAACATGGACCCCACAACAACCTAAAATTATGTGAGGATCTTTAATGAAGTCTGATAAAGAAAGAGATCTAGGGTAGTTCTAGATAGAAAACTATCACCTGAGGATCACATTAAGAACATTGTGCGAGGAGGGGGGCAATGCTACACTTTCTATCTTCAGAATTGCTTTTAAATACATGGATGGAAAAATATTAAAGAAATTGTCATTTGTTATTAACCCTTAAGCTGCTAAGGGGTCCTGAGGAGATTTACACCCCTGTGCGCAAGAAAAAAAATTCTAAAAAATTATTTCGTCTTTTAAAAATGTTGTGTTCCCTGATTATGGGAAAAAAAAATCGTAGGTGACATATTTTGGGCACAATAGACCAAGGAAGTCTGGCAAAAAGTGGGCATTGACAGAGCGGTCGTCAGAGCCGGTCAGTGTCACCCGAGCTGACAGGAGGGAGTTGCAACAAAGATATTATCACTTAATTATTTCTATGTCTCTGATTGATTTTTCTTAATTTTTTGCAATAATATTAGTCAATAGTGTGTATTGTGATATATTTATATAATAAAAGGGATGAATAATTGCTATACTCAAAAGTATGGTGTGCATATTAGTGATTCAATTATTATGTTCATAAAACAATAAACAAATAGTTTTGCTGTTATTACACTCTATAAACAGGTTATATATAAGTACCTGCATGTTTTGTTCACCATAATGAACCACTAAGTTGGTACTGAAAGTCGAAAAGCAACGAAGAGTTACCGCTACACACCAGCCAGCCACTCGTTGCCACTCCCTCAACAACACCTCATTCTCCCACTTTCTCCTCCCACCATCCTGTTTTATATTTTATTCACAATATACAGACGTATATATATATATAAGTATCTACATGTTTTGTTCACCACAACTGTACAACTAAGCTGATATAGTTAGTTCAGGCACTAAGAGTCGTCGCTACACACAGTCAGCTGGCGGCTCCTTCACTCATTCATGGTCACACGCACTAAACTTTCTCCCGCAACAATACCGTTTGTGGTGTTATTACACTATATACAGACGTTATATATGAGTATGAATATGTTTTGTTCACCACAACTGTACAACTAAGCTGATATAGTTAGTTCAGGCACTAAGGGACATCGCTACACACAGTCAGCTGGCGGCTGCCTCCCGCACTCATTCAAGTTCACACGCATTAAAATTTCTCCCCCAACAATACTGTTTGCAATGTTATTACACTATATACACATACAGTATTATATATAAGTATCTACATGTTGTATGCACCGTAACTGTACACCTAAGCTTGTAGGGTGGCCACTATGCCCAAAGACCATAGTGGCCACCCTCTACACAGTCAGACAAATCATGCAGACAACGTCACCTCCGTCACCTAAATGGCTCCTCCCAACAAAATCCTTTTGCTGTTATTACACTAATACCCACATTATACATAAGTATCTACATTTGTGTTCACCATAAAGAACCACTGAGCTGGTATGGTGAATGCAGACAATAACAGGTGGCCATGCAGTCAGTAAACAATGCAATCTCCCTCTGTCCTTCAGCATCACTCCTCCCACAGCGCTAATTATTACAACAATCCTGCTATTATCACAATCCTAGTCATTTTTATCAGAGTCAGGGGTCATCTGTAATACTGTCATCGCTAAATAATAGCAGTATATATTGATTTTGACATTTTCAGTGATGCTGTGGTTACAAGCTGAACAGCAATGCTGTTCACTCATGCTGCATGCACCTGCCTTGGTTGCTCCTACAGTACTGTGGCTCTCACACGTGAAAATATTGCCCATGATAGAAAAAAAAAATGGCGTCTATTTACAAGAGCCCTGAGGAAGCTAATGTGAACCCGTGTAGTGACGGGACATTTGAATCGTGCCTGGCACCCTATGGCGTATATATACGCCATACGCACCGTGGGACATGTTACTCATGGCATATATATACGTCATGCACAGTTTAAAGGTTAAACTAACAAAAGTCGTGAGTTCACGACTTTTGTTAGGCCAAAGCTGGAATATGCATCGGTTGCATAGTGCCCATATCTAAAGAAGCACATCAACAAACTGGAAAAGGTGCAAAGACATGCCACTAAGTGGCTCCCAGAACTGAAGGTCAAGAGCTACAAAGAGAGGTTAGAGGCATTAAATATATCAAAACTAGAAGACAGAAGGAAAAGAGGTGATATGATCACTATGTGCAAAATAGTAACAGGAATTGATAAAATTGATAGGGGAAGATTTCCTGCGACCCGGAACTTCAAGAACAAGAGGTCATAGATTTAAACAAACTAAACACAGATGCCGAAGAAATATAAGAAAATTCACTTTCGCAAACAGAGTGGAAGACAGTTGGAACAAGTTACGTGAGAAGGTGGTGGAGGCTAAGAGTGTCACAGTAGTTTCAAAGCGTTATATGACAAAGAGTGCTGGGAAGACCGGATACAACGAGCGTAGCTCTCATCCTGTAACTACAATTAGGTAATCACACCCTCACTGTTGCTGGTCTCCCTCCCTCCCCCCCTCAAGTGGCTAGCTTAGTAGATTGCCAGCCTGAGAATCTCCATCTAATACAATAAAGCATTCATGAAACAAGTATTTTTATAACTATTTATATAATAATAATATTACTAAACAAAACCTGTAACCAAAAAACCAGCGTTGAATGTAATGAAACGCCATTTTCTGGGTGAGTCCCGGAGGCTCCCCGGAGCTATCCCAGGCTGATATGCTAATTTCAGACTTTGGCATCAGTCATGTGTATGGAGTTCTTAGGCCTACCGGAGACCACGGCCAGAACCGGGCCCCCTCAGAGAGGCACGGGGAGCAATGGCCTATAGAAGCCCCCGTGTGGTTGGAAGCATTCTATGTCTGCCATCGACCGGGACAGGCACCCAGAAAGGTAAGCGCCCCAAAACAAACCCCTATTCTGGTTAAAATTGCTACCAAAATCCGAACTAGTGGATAGAACTCCCAAACAGAAAACAAGCAAACTAGTGTGACGTCACACGTCACCGCGCCGCTGTCTGCGCAGCTCCCCCCTCCCCGGGAGGGGGAAGGTGGAGCCCCAGACCTCCCACGCCGGCTATCCACCCATCAGTTCTGAGGCTGGATGTCAAGACACGCGAAAAACCGCCGACCGGAGGGAGGGAGGGTTGCCGGGGAGCCTCCGGGACTCACCCAGAAAATGGCGTTTCATTACATTCAACGCTGGTTTTCTGGGGGGAGCCCCGTCGGCTCCCCGGAGCTAACTACCCACAGAGGAAGATCAAAGGGACGGAACCGGGAGGCGGACACCACCCAAACAACCAAAACGCTAAAACCAAAGGAGCAGGAAAACACAGCGACCCGACCCCCAGAGGCAAATGCCCAAAGGAAAAGAGCCGACGAAAAACAAACCGGAACCGAAGAGGCACTACCAACCGAGGAGAAGACAGAGCACGCTGACCAGAAACCAGGATGGTGCAAGCGGCGCACGAACAGGCCGGAGGGGAAACGAAGCACAAGACAGCTTACTAAGCGGTGTAGAAGCAAGACCGAAAGCAAGCCAAAGCGACTCCGCCAGCGCCGCACAAAAAGAGAGGCGACAGTATGTGGCACGACGACGGCCCCCAACCCCCACCAAAAAACCAGGCCGACGCTAACAAGAGGAACCACCTAAGAAGGTACAGGAAAAGGAAGGACCGCCAAAACACCCCATACTGCCGCCAAGAGAAACACGCAGGTGGGACACCGACCACCAGCCGGAGGCGAGACCACGAGGCAGACGGAAGCAGCCCCGACAAGGCCCCTCCGAGCCCAGGAAAAGGCGGAGCCGCAAGAAGATCTCGGGCGCGACCACCGAACTCAGGTGGTACAAGGAGATGGAACGTCTGCCGAACAGACAAATCCCAAAGCAAGCAAACCCGCCAGGAGAACAAATGACGGGTCCGACGCGAGACATCGCAAGACCCCAAAAAACCAAGTGGCAGGGCAAGCAAGGAAACCAAAGAAGGCGGAAGGGTTGCCGCCAGAACCCTACCCGAACCAAGAGGTACGAGCAACAGCAACAGACCGAGACAAAGAAGCACACCACAGGACACAGGCCGAAAAAAGCCCAAGAAGCCAAGGAACACACGCAGAACACCCTGTGGCAGAGGAGGAAACAAGGGAACACACAAACAATGAAGTGGTGGAAACCGACCACGTCCCCCAACATAGCAGCAAGTGCAGGCAAAACTGACCAAAGGAGATGCCAGGAAAACGACTGGGGTGAGGCAGGACGAAAGAGCAGAAGCATAAAAACCCCAGGAGTAAGGACACGCCACTGCGAAACACGGTACTAATGCACACGCGCAGTAGTAGCAACATACAACCTGGTGGATAAAGACAGGCTGTTTAACACAAGGGGCACACGCCCTAGGGGACGCAGGTGGAAACCGAATGCCAAATGAGCCACAGAGACAGTAGAAAGAACTTTAGTGTCAGAGTGGTTGACAATGGAATGCATTAGGAAGCGATGTGGTGGAGGCTGACTCCAAACACAGTTTCAAGTGTAGATACGATAAGAGCCAATAGGCTCAGGAAACCGTACACCTGTTATAAGATTGACGTTTGAGAGGCGGGACCAAAGAGCCAGAGCTCAACCCCCGCAAGCACAACTAGGGGAGTATACACCACCGCAACATGCACAGGTAAAGAGCAACTCGCTCCGGCAAAGGCAGAGAACGGAGCAGATAGACCCCAGACAGGGCCACTGAGACACGACAGAACACAGGAGGCCAGGAACCGCCTACCAGGCGACCGACGGCGGAGAAACCCCGCTCAAAACGGCTGGATGGGGAACCGGGAGCTCATGTACACCCCAAGCCCGGCCGAGCCAGGCTAGACCGGCCAAAGGGAGGCCACCAGGAAGACGCATGGGGCGGCTGCAGGCCCACAGACTCCCCACAACCAGGATGGGCCATAACTAAGTCGAAGGCAAGCTAGTGTGTCCCCGAAAGTCCACAGAGTACCATAGGGGCATAACTTGCAATCCCCTCACAGAGTCCAGTGGCATACCGATAATAGTTAAGTAACAATTGTAATTACGAAACCATAAGATGCTTATTGTAACTATAAGTAGTCAGTAAGGTCGGTGTTTTCCACGAAGTTTTTAAGGGAAACATT
>WNGS01090528.1:0-11534 GCA_020271785.1 Procambarus virginalis
ATATATATAATATATATTATTATATTTTAATATATATAACTATAATTTTTAATTATATATATATATATATTATATATATATATAATATT
The DNA here is from genome assembly GCA_020271785.1 of Procambarus virginalis. Classification (NCBI taxonomy): domain Eukaryota; kingdom Metazoa; phylum Arthropoda; class Malacostraca; order Decapoda; family Cambaridae; genus Procambarus; species Procambarus virginalis. Next base: position 90 of record WNGS01090528.1, read on the forward strand.
ATATATATATATATAATATATATATATATATATATATATATATATATATATATATATATATATATATATATATATATATATATATATATATTAGGGGTACCACCTCTGGTGCAATTGCAGGGACCCACATCCTCGAAGAAGAAAACAAAGAGCATTCAGAGAAGATCTTGTGGATTCTCACTGAATACTTTATTCTTTTCTTCTCCTACCACCCCCATTATTTTTGTGTATGTTTTGTTTTATTTTATTGCAATGCTACAGTTTACAGAGAACACACAGACACACATAAATATATAACAATTAAACAATCAGCGTTCGAAGACCTCGTCCAGCTCCTCGGAGGTTGGGTGCGTACCAGGATGCAGCACACATTTCTCCTCTGAACTGCGACACTGAGGCGCTGGAACAGGAAACTGGCTGCTCGTGGGTCTCTAGTTTTCCCAATGAGTTCCTCACCAACCTCCTTTAAAAACTTGAGTGCACATTTACCCCAGGCGCCCAGAGTCTCTGAGCCTATCGGCACGAACCTGTAACAACGTTCTAGGTCTCTGTACTTGTGGATTTTCTGGGTCTCCCTGATGGTGGCTGCCCCACCTCCCTCCGCTGAGCTGTAACGTAAATAGGTATCAGCCAATGTAGATGCACAGGTGTAATCCCATACGACCTGTTTACCTTCCCTCCATGGCTGCAGGGTGACTCCATCTGGGCGTTTTTGGCTGTTGTCAGGTCTGCACAACTGGGGTTCCCTTTGTGCTGGACACCCAGCTGTAGCCAAACTTCTCTTGATGATGTCATTGACTGCCTCGTGTCTGGCAATCTTTCCCTGTGTCTTACGACAGATGAGACCATGGCTGTCGTATTGGTCTGCCCGTGCCTGGCCGCAAATACACCGGTGTTCGGTGGAGATAGGGGCGGCAAGGCGCAGAGCAACACCAATACTTAGGGCTCGATGGTCCAGGCGGGTGCCCAAGGCGGAATTAGGGACTGCCAACAGGATGTCCCCAGCATGGGGGCTTGCACAGCTAGGAGACGCGCTCTTTCCTTCTGAGAAGCTGCGTCCAGCAATGCTTTGGCGATGTTCTCCACTATGGGGCTATCCCATTTGGCCTGTTTACCATCGTTTGGACAAGTTGGTCGGGTGTGTGAATTGGCGAGTGTGTCCCACTGACCAGCTCCTTCCACAAATTTGGGATCACGAATCCCAATGGAGTTCCATAGGTATTCTGGTAGTATTTCTTTCACTAGTTCACTTGTAGCACTGGTCGAGGATAAGAATGCCGGCAATGCTAACTGTGTCGCCTTGCGAATACCTATACCCCCGAGTCTAACTGGGAGTGTTGCTTGGTCCCACTGGTCATCTTGCAGGGAGAGGTTTAACACTTTCATAGTTATTGTCTTTAGAAGTGAGTTATATTTGTTAATTTTGGGCTGTCAAAGGAAGGAGCACACCTGAGGAAATAGGTAAGTCTGGGCAAGGCCAGGCACCTTGTAAGAAGGTACAAAGCATCGTGAGCATCCAAAGCCCCTATTCGCGCCTCCATCCTCCTCAGGTCTTTAAGCTTTTCTTCGAGGACTACCTCAATGGCGTTCGAGCCCAGAGGTGCCCCTAGCAGCACACTGTCGGTGGGAGCGATCACTTGGGCTCCTGGCAATAAGATTTGTACTGCATTTATGATTGGTTGGCTGGACGAGATGATTTCACACTTTGATGGATTTAGTGTAAGGCCTAACTCCTCTCCCCTAGATTTCACTAGCTGAAGATCTCCTAGCAGGGATTCCTGTGTCCCTGCCAGGGTGCCATCGTCCAGGAACCAGATGTTGAATTCGCTGGACAACTTGCTTGTGACCTCCTTAGCTGCCATGCAGGAAAGAAAAGGGGCAAGTGGGTCTCCCTGCTGGACACCTTCTGCGGAAACAACTTCATGTTCCCCAAACAACAGTGTCGATTCCCTACTGTACCCTGCTGAAACGAAACGAAGTAGACAAGGAAAGCTGGTTCGAACTGCTTCCAGTACCACATCCCTTTTTACCTGGTTGAAAGCATTTTTAAAGTCTAATTTAATTAATGCCTTATTTTCTGGGAGGTCCTTGACATAGGCTCGTGCTGCATGAGCTGCTGCTTCACAGCCATGGGGGACACCAAAACCTAGTTGATGGGGTCGAAGCATCGTTGCAGCATCTATGCTGATTTTTCTGACAGCTGCCCTAGCAACAAGGCGCCGAAGTGTGTTACACGCGGCAATGGGTCTGACTCCACCATCCTTCTTCTTAAGGGCACACAGGGATGCTCCGAAGAAGAAGGGTTTAATTGTATCTGGGATCAGCCCAGAGAGGCAGTCGTTGACAAACTTCGTGATCTCTGACAGTAGTGTCTCGGCAACTTCGCCGAGAACTGGGTTTGTCATCTCCTTGAGGTGCTGAGGTCTTACTCCAGTGTATTCCCCTGCTGAGCCTGGTGGAAATGACATGATGGCTTTGTATACCTCTGACGCTTGGAGGAATAGAGGTCCCATGTCTGGGGCATTTGTGTCCCGAGCAGTGGGTTCCCATGGTACTCTGGGAGGGTGCTTCTCTCTCAGTGAGTCGGCAGTTGCTGTATCTCTAGGGGCGATTGTTTCGTCACTGGTAATATATATATATATATATATATAAATATATATATATATATATATATATATATATATATATATATATATATCACTGAAAACTCACACCCCAGAAGTGACTCGAACCCATACTCCCAGGAGCAACGCAACTGGTATGTACAGGGATGCCTTAAACCACTTGACCATCACGACCGGACATAAGGAAGTGGTAGCCTGAGCTATATGAACCACTTCCCCGCCGGCACCTGGATGGTTATCTTGGGCATAGCATTTTATTAAATCACCTCTTTTTTTTGGGGCAACACGTGAGGAACACAAATGCAAACAAGCCTGAATGGTCCCCAGGACTAGATACAACTGAAAACTCACACCCCAGAAGTGACTCGAACCCATACTCCCAGGAGCAACGCAACTGGTATGTACAGGGATGCCTTAAACCACTTGACCATCACGACCGGACATAAGGAAGTGATAGCCTGAGCTATATGAACCACTTCCCCGCCGGCACCTGGATGGTTATCTTGGGCATAGCATTTTATTAAATCACCTCTTTTTTGGGGCAACACGTGAGGAACACAAATGCAAACAAGCCTGAATGGTCCCAGGATTGTATCTAGTCCTGGGGACTAGATACAATCTAGTCCCCTAGAGTTGTATCTAGTCCTGGGGACCATTTAGGACCATTCAAGGTTGTAATTGTGGTATTAGATATCAGGCCTAAGTTTTCACTCACAGTCACAAGATGGAGGATGATAAAGTAGCCAGTTTTATCGACACGAGAGACGAGCAGTACTGGAGGAGTGTACCAAGGCACAGCTGCAGACGATCGCCGACCACTTTGGGATCAAGTTGAGAGCTTCCAAAGTGGGAGAAAGAAGACTTGAGATCATGGCACAGCTCAAGGCACGTGATGAAGCCTTCGGAGAGGAACGGCCACAGACACCTGCCAGTGTGGGAGAGAACCTGAGTATCGGTGGCAGCAGCCGGGAATCCAGTGGCAGTAGGCGCAGTGTCAAGCTGGAAATAATGAAGATGCAGATAGAAGCACAGCTGAAGCGCGAGGAAGCAGAGCGAGAAGCACAGCTGCGCAGAGAAGAAAGAGAAGCACAGCTGAAGCGCGAGGAAGCAGAGCGAGAAGCACAGCTGTGCAGAGAAGAAGAGAAACACAGCTGAAGCGCGAGGAAGCAGAAAGAGAAGCACAGCTGCGCAGAAAAGAACGAGAAGCACAGCAGCGCAGAGAAGAACGAGAGGCACAGCACAGCAGGACGAGAAGAACGAGAGGCACAGCTGAAGGAGCGCGAGATAGACGCTAGGACGAAGCTGCAGGAGGTTGAAGCGAACAAGGAGATTGAGCTGAAGCGAGCTGAGCTAGGACTAGTTCCAACTGCCCCACCACAACAGCAGGAAGACCGCCGAGTGAGAGAGAGGGATTTGCCCGTCTTCGTGCCTAATGAGGCTGAGGGCTTCTTCGAGCATTTCGAAAGGGTCGCTACGTTGAAGAAGTGGCCGAGGGCAGAGTGGGCGGAGCTAGTTCAGGGAAGGCTCACTGGTGAAGCTCGTGAAGCTTACAATATGCTCGATCTCCAGGAATGTACCAACTATGATGCAGTAAAACGGGCCGTGCTCCATTCGTTCAAGCTGACGCCGGAGTGCTATAGAAAAGGTTCAGAGAATGTACCCGATCGCCAGGAAATCGTATGCGGAGACGGCGAGGGACATGGAAAGGAAATTCTTGAAATGGCTGGAGTCAGAAGGAGCAAGATCGGCTGAACAGATCAAGAGGCTAATGGTCATGGAAAAATTCATGTCCGTGCTCTCTCCCGAGATTAGGGTGAGAGTAAAGGAAGCGGACATCAAGGACCTGAGAGCCGCGGCCGATCGAGCAGACATGCTAGAAGAAGCGTTACGTCCACGTCGAGAGGGACAGCACCGACCGCCCGTATTCTCTAGCTATGGGAGAAGTAATAGAAGGTCGGACGGATGGAGGACAGGACCGAGTTCTCCCAAGTCCTACCCCTCGAATGGAGACAGCAGAGGACAGAAGAGTGCTGTGGAACCGCCGAAGAAGTCACCGAGGGAGAGCTCAAGAGATCTTGTTATCGTTACGGCCGGAGATGCTGAGCATGAGTCTTTGGAAGGCGCAAGAGAAGTCCGCGGAAGAAGAAGGATCCGCTGTTTCAACTGCGGGTTAATAGGACACATGGCGCGCGAATGTAGACGTCCTAAGCAGCGGGGTTACGTTGCTTTTGTACGGGTAGAGGACCAGTTAGCCGAAGGAGTGCGGGATGGACCCGTACGTAGGAAGAAGGAGGCTAACCCATTCGTGCGTGAGGGAACTGTAAGGGTGGGGGACGCAGACCCCATCCCGGTAATGATGCTGAGAGATACTGGGGCGGAATTTACCCTGGTGAGCAGAACCCTTTCCCTGAGTGTCACGAGAATACCTGTGTAGGTGAGGCAAGTGTGACCACTGTGGGAGGCCCAGTGCAGATGCCCCTACACCAGGTAACCCTGAGTTCGGATTATGGATGCCAAACCCTAGTAGTGGGGGTCTGTGCGACGATGCCCATGAGGGAGGCACAGGTCATCTTGGGAAATGACGCGTGTGGAGGACGTGTCCTCCCGAACCTCTTGAAGGACGAGGAGTGCTTGGAGCACTTAGAGAAGAAAGGCGAAGTGTTCGACGCCTGCGGGGACGAGAAAGGAATCGCCATGGAGGCGTTCCCTGTCTGTGCTGTAACGCCGAGGCAGTGCGACGGACGAGGAGAGTGTGGATCTGATAAGGCCGACGAGGAGACGTCCGACGGCCTGGGAAATGATCACCTCGTCATGGAACCAGGAGAGCGAGTGGAGGGCGAAGGCAGCCCAGAAGGTGAGGTACAGGTGACCCTCACCGGTTCTCCAGGGATGGACCGCACTCGTCTCGAGAAGGTGCAGCAGGCAGAATTCCCCAAGTTGATTTGTAAGGTCAAAGGAGGACGTATTGGTCCCGAGAAAGCTACTCACTTTAACAGGCAAGAAGGCATGTTAGTAAGACAATGTAAACCTGTAAGGATGGAGGTCGGAAAAGCCTCTCCAGGTACGAGAGACCAAGTAGCGTTGCCAGCCAAGTGCAGAGCGGCAGCGTTGAGTCCGTTGCACGCTGTTAACTCTGCGGGTCGCCTAAGGGTGACCACGATGCGACGTTCAACGTCGAGAGAAGTGGCTGGGCAACTACAACATCTTTTCTCTTGGGTGAGGAGGCCCGGGGAAAATCAGGCTGACAGTGGAAATATATTCCGGTCTGAATGTGTCAGACGAACAGTGATAAATTGGGGAGTGATGCAGATTCGGTCGTCGCCCTACCGATCGCAGTCGAAGGGGGCGGTCGGAAGACTCCACTCCACCTCGGAGACAGCTCTGAGAATGTTCTGCATGGAGCAGGAAGACGAGTGGGAAAAGACAGCGGACCCTGTTTTGTTGGGCGTTCGTCAAGTAGTGGCACAACCATTAATCTTCTCACAGTTCCAGCTGGTGATTGGACGCGAGGTGTGGAGCCCTCGGTCCGTAATAGGTAAGCAGTGGACGCCCAGGATGACCTTGAAGACGGTCTGCAGACACATGAGGAGTGTCACACATTGGCGGCTGCAATACTGGCTGGAAGCCAAGATTTTCAGTGGAAAGGACAACGTAGTCGCAGATGCGTTGTCCCGCATGCACTAACCAGACATGACTCTTATTTTAAGGGGAGGGGTATGTGACGGTGTTCCCCCCCCTTCTAATTCTCCCACGCCTGCTGTAAGAGTCATGTCCACTATTCCCGAGCGTTCTCTACATTGCAGGCATCAATTGAACATGTGTGGGAGAGAGTAGTATTCTCGAAGAGCCGAGAAATTTGTGAAATAAGAACATTTTGGCCTGTGGGATAGGCCCTTTAGGGAGCCAAAATGGCGCTGGCGAGTCTGTTCTCCCGCCAAAACTGTGTGACGTCAGTGTCGCCAGATTGGTCACCGTCAGCGACGTGGCACTGGGAGCCAATGAAAACCGACTTTGGAAATGTGACGTCACATAGGCAGGGGGAGTCCAGCCGTGGTGGCGCCTTAGCGCTATCAGTCTTTCACGACACGTCCGAGAGGCAGGACGTGCGATCGGTCATCCTGTCAGAGTGACGGATTTACCGAACTCCGGTGGATGTAGCGTCTCCAGTTGTTAGCGTGCACTCTGTGAGGTCTTCCTACAACCCAGATGTGGCTCAGATAAGGAATTGACAGAATATTGAGCAACAAGTACTCCGGAACAGGTGCGTTGCAAGAAGTGGCCCAGGCATCGTCGCGTGTGACGTCCTTGGCAGTTCACCAGTATAAGAGACAGCTTAGTGGCCGGGCCAAGCCACCGTGAGTGAACCGAGTTGACTACCTTGTAACTTGGTTGAACGTGTGATCGACGATCCTGTCAAGTTTGACAGTAACCATACCTTTGTGGAACCCTACGAGTCAACAGTTGGATGCAAGCACGTCGAGAAGTCTTCCCAAATACCTAGTAAATATATCTAGACGACGAGGGAATTGACAGTGTTGTGAGCTTCAAGTGCTCTGAAGTCGGGTGCTGTGCGTGTGGAGCTTAAGCAGTATCGTCTGGGACGGCTGATAACTTCACAGTGACTTCGTAGTGGTGAGAGGCAGTTCCTCTGGGAGTACAGTGACAAGGGACTATTGGGAAACGTACGACGACCGCCGATACGTAGGCTGGCTGCCGTAGTTGGGAGGAAAGTTGACGGCCAGGAGACCGACTTCAACCCGGCGACGTACTGTAGGGGAAGAAGCACGGACCTGCAGTGTACAGAAAGCGGCGAGACGCGAAAATCCTAAGGCGTGGGCTTGTGTTTCTGGAGGGTGTACGAGGCGAGAGCCTGGACCAGGAGCTACAACCCAACTGTCATCCTAGGATAGGTGAAGTAGGTGTTTACAGTTACCCTCCCATTTCCCTCTGTATTATTTTGTACAGACAAAAATCTGTATTTGTCTGTATTATCCATACAGACAAAAATCAGAAGATACAATTGACGATTTACTATAAAACCAAGAAAACTGCCAGCCTACTCATGAGAAACTCTCCAGACACCAAGCAGAATGCTTTGAAAGAGACCAATGTCGTCTATGCCTTCAAATGCCCACTTGGGACTGTAAGCCTCAGAGAACTCAGTATATAGGCAAGACAACAACATCTGTTTCCAGGAGATTAACGATGCATAAGGAACAGGGCTCTATCAAGGAACATATAATCTCTTCCCACAACCAGACCATCACCAGAGAATTCTTAACAAAAAACACGGAAATCATCGATAGATACAGCGATAGCAGGCGGCTTGATATCTGCGAGGCACTACACATTAAGAAGTCAACACCAGCATCAACAGCCAATTAATGCACAATTATATTCTACCCACTTCAAGACTCCGCCCCAATATAGAAGCATCAAGAAATATGGGCCAATAGGCCCTCTGCAGTTACTTCTATTCTTCCCTTTAGCTAATACCCATTATTCGTGTTCTGTGTTGTGTTGACAGTTTGTTCTCACCTCATCCAAAAACTATTGTAACATATCACCTCACCCAAATGCAGGTATAAAAAAGTCAAAGCTGTTTAAACTCTGTTCAGTTATAGTTGTGTGTGTGTAAAGTAAAGTCTTTGAAAATGTAATAAGTTTTACATAACGCGCTCAAGTGTCGCGTCAGACTAGAAATAAAAATGAACTTTGGAGAATTGATTTTTCAGTTACCATCAACAGTGAAAAAATATAAGAAACATCGAGAAAATTCGTGTTAGAATTATTAATCTTACTTTTTCGGTCATATTTAATAATATATATATATATATGTATATATATATATATATATATATATATATATATATATTGTCGGGGTTTCACGGTGTTCTCGTAAGAGAAGGGTTAAAGCAACAGTAGACTGGATCTCCTTTCCAGGTGGTTGCTCCAACCATAACCCTTACTCACCGTCGTTCGGCGGGTCTTCCCTCAATCCCTTAGGCTCCACTGCTGGCCTCGGAGAGTATCCCAGTCGATCTCACAACCGGCCTTTAGATTATGAGATGAGTGGGTGCACAGATCGTTCCCTCAATCTGTGGCCCTCCCGACACCGAACTCTTACATAGCCTTCAAGGTCGCCAACTGGTTTTGTTAGATGTCCAGTAACACTGCAGTGGTTAGGTGTAATTGTGGCAAGAGCCAAATCTAGTAATATAGTATCAGGCAGGTCACTCTACTTTATATCATAACACGGTCACAAGATAAAATGGAGGGGATGATATCAAACACCAAAGAGTTTTGGTATTTTACTTAAAAAACAACGAGAAATATATATGCATCAATGTATCAGAATTAATATATGACGATTGCTCCATTCATAGCATAATATTCTAGAGCGCACCATATGGCAACATCGGCACGTGTCACCTGTCAGAAATGCCAGCTGACCGGGCCCTCGCGATCGTGGGAAAGACTAGTACTTGTTTTCTAATTGTCACGATCACCGTTTATTTAACTTTTTCCAAAACACTATTCAACGTTCACATGGCTTACTTATGATTTCACTGGCCTCACGATCAACATCTTATTCACAATACTCTCACAGTGACCTTTCACTGTACCAAAAGATTACTCTATTCTTAATAATATTTACTGTGAATGCACTCACTTGATCACTGAACTTTTCTTTATATTTATACTTCCTCTTAAAGAGATATCACTGGCAAACACTTCACGTATATGATATTATTCAGCACACAATCATGTCATATATAAATCAGTAATCGAACTTCAGGCATATATATATCAATAGATCATAGAGATCAACACACAGGCATTTATATCGATAGATTATGGAGATCAACACACGGGCACTTATATCAATAGATTATAGAGATCAATCCACAGGCATTTATATCAATAGATTATAGAGATCAATCCACAGGCATTTATATCAATAGATTATAGAGATCAATCCTCAGGCATTTATATCAATAGATTATAGAGAACAATACACCAATATCTGGTTCACTACCAATATATATATAATAATAATAATCACAGATCAATAATAGTAGTCACAGTAAATTCTCTGATGAATCTTGGTGCTTGCACACACCCACACATAGATATATATGTAAATTGATACTGTGAGCGCTCTGGGTAGCCTCACCACATACTGTGCTCTCTGTGACTTAAACTCAAGTGAGACTTGCTCACGACATACAAAATATACTGACAAGAATATATATAGCTAACTAAAGGGGAAATGGGAGGGAACTGTAAACACCTACTTCACCTATCCTAGGATGACAGTTGGGTTGTAGCTCCTGGTCCAGGCTCTCGCCTCGTTCATCCAGAAACACAAGCCCCACGCCTTAGGATGTCGCGTCTCGCCGCTTCTGTACACAGCAGGTCCGTGCTTCTTTCCCTACAGTACGTCGCTGGGTTGAAGTCGGTCTCCTGGCCGTCAACTTTCCTCCCAACTACGGCAGCCAGCCTACGTCTCGGCGGTCGTCGTACGTTTCCCAATTAGTCCTTGTCACTGTACTCCCAGAGTAACTGCCTCTCACCACTACGAAGTCACTGAAGTTATCAGCCGTCCCGGACGACACACGCACAGCACCCGACTTCAGAGCTCTTGAAGCTCACAACACTGTCAATTCCCTCGTCGTCTAGATATATCGCTAGGTATTTGGGAAGACTTCTCGACGTGCTTGCATCCAACTGTTGACTCGTAGGGTTCCACGAAGGTGGGGTTACTGTCAAACTTGACAGGATCGTCGATCACACGTTCAACCTGGTTGACAAGGCTGTCAACCTGGTTCACTCACGGTGGGTGGCCCGGCCACTAAGCTGCCTCTTATACTGGTGAACTGCCAACGACGACACACGTCGATGCCCGGCCCACTTCTTGCAACGCACCTGTCCCTGAGCACTTGTTGCTCAATATTCTGTCAATTCCTTATCTGAGCCACTTCTGGGTTGCAGGAAGACCTCACAGAGTGCGTGCCAACAACTGGAGACGCTTAAATCCACCGGAGTTCGGTAAATCCGTCACTCTGACAGGATGACCGATCGCGCGTCCTACCTCTCGGACGTGTCGTGAAAGACTGATCTCGCCTGGCGCCAACACGGGCGGACCCCCTATGCCTATGTGACGTCACTTTTCCCAAAGTTGGTTTTCATTGGCTCCCAGTGCCATGTCGCTGACGGTGACCAATCTGGCGCCACTGACGTCACACAGTTTTGGCGGGAGACAGACTTGCCAGCGCCATATTGGCTCCCTAAAGGGCCTATCCCACAGGACAAAATATTACATTTTCGCAAATTTCTCGGCTCTTCGAGAATACTGTTCTCTCCCACATATGTTCAATTGTTGCCTGCAATGTAGAGAACGCTCGGGAATAGTGGACATGACTCTTACAGCAGGCGTGGGAGAATTAGAAGGGGGGGAACACCGTCACATACCCCTCCCCTTAAAATAAGAGTCATGTCTGGTTAGTGCATGCGGGACAACGCATCTGCGACTACGTTGTCCTTTCCTTTGATGTGTTTTATATCCAGCCAGTACTCCTGCAGCAGTAGAGCCCACCTCGTTAGTCGTTGGTTGGAGTCCTCATTTGTGCAAAAAGGTTAGAGGGTTATGATCTGTGAACACAAGAACAGTCTTGCCCCTCCTCCCACGTACACGTCAAAATGCTTTAGGGCCATAACCAGCGCCAAAGCTTCTTTTTCAACGGTACTATAGGCCCCTGGTATTCACAAACTTCTTAGAGTAGAATGCTACTACCGGCCTATGCACTTCACTCCTCTC
>WNGS01090539.1:0-11027 GCA_020271785.1 Procambarus virginalis
CCTCCACCACCCCACACTACCCTCCACCACCCCACACTACCCTCCACCACCCCACACTACCTCCACCCCCCACATTTCCCTCCACCACCACAACTACCCCCCACCACCCCACACTACCCTCCACCACCCCACACTACCCTCCACCACCCCACACTCCCTCCACCACCCCACATTTCCCTCCACCACCCCACACTACCCTCCACCACCCCACACTTCCCTCCACCACCCCACACTACCCTCCACCACCCCACACTACCCTCCACCACCCCACACTACCCTCCACCACCCCACACCCTCCACCACTCCACACTTCCCTCCACCACCCCACATTTCCCTCGTGATTTAGTTCAGTATGCGGTTTAAAGAAAAAACAGCATACCAATGTTATATCACAGAAAACGAATTTATAAACTTATGTATTTTTCTTATAATATGGAAATGCATTCATATAACAATATGAATGGCCAAATTTCTGTGAATCCCCTACCATGTTGGAATCTGTGGAAATGAATGAGGAAATGTGCTGGCTGCTGAAGGCGCTGAAGGAAACCATATTGGTTTCATTTTGGATACAAATGTCCATGGAGATTCAGAATGGAAACAATTATAGTTGAGCATGTAGAGGAGTTTAAGAATCTGTGGTGAGAGTGATGGACACAGCCTTGACAACTATACTTCAGAGAATGTAAACATCTAAGAGTCATTAGAAATATGTTTAAATAATAAACCCTACAATGTTTAAGTTAGGGAAAACACCATTTGTCATATAGATACTGTTCTTAAAGATTCACCCATTTTGCACCAGCAAGATAACATATAAGATTTTAAGGGTTGACGAATGTTAATCTTCTTGTTTGATAAACTGTGCACTTGAGACATAGTTAATAAGAACACGCTAATATACAAGACAACAAAACGTTTTCAGATTCTTTCACACCACTTTCCAGCAACTTTTACAATTTATATAAATTATTTTAGGGAATAATACATAAATTTTATATTTAAACATGATATTAGTGTTTAGTGGAATGCATAAGGAGTCAAATTGTGTTAAAAAGAGCGATTTTTAGAAAATTTGGAAAACTACTTTTTTTCTGGTCATAGCATAACTAAATGGATTGTGAAGGTTTCATTCAGCCATTAAATATCATTCGCAATTTATTAGTGAATTTTACAAAAAACACCATAAATTTTATATTTAAACATGTAAAAACTATTTGTAATACATTAGGAACAAAATAGTTGTAGAAAAACCATTTATTATAAAACCTTTGTGTTTGGATTTTTGGATTAAAAGTTTCTCAAAGGCTCTCCTGCACCATTCTCAATGTAAATCATTCCCACGCCTATGGGAAGAGATAGACGAACGTTTCCTAGATGATTTGTGTTTGCTGGGGCTCCCTTCCTGTCAGACTCGGGGGCCTTGTCGTGCGCACAGCAACACAAATTGCTGTACCAGCGTTCCTGTCCTCTTCAGTGGGGTCTGACAACTTGGTGAAGGAAATCCTACCTGAGCACCTAGTTCAACAGGCAGGGGTACATGAACCCAGCTTCACAGACTGCACAACCAAATGGGTCTCTCTCGCAGGACCAGCACCCCAACCACTGCCTTCTGAAGCCCATAAGCAATCCAGCTGGGATCGCCCCATTGCCGACCAAGAAGCTGCAACTTTGTTAGAAGCTGCGACAACACCACATGACACTGCCCGACTTAGAGCAGTAGCAGCTCCCCATGCAGGTGATTTCCTATTAGCAATCCCAATGTCAGCAACTGGCACCCGTCTCACACCGCAGGCCCTCCGAATTGCCGTGGCTCTCCGTCTCGCTGCCCCAATCCACACCTAATACAGGTGTATTTGCGGCGAGGCAGAGGCCGACAGGTACGGACGGCATGGTCTTCTCTGCCAAAGGACAGGAGGATGGCATGTAAGACACGGCGAGGTCAATGACATTATTAAGAGAAGCCTTACCACAGCCGGCTGTCCAGCAGAGAGAGAGCCCCGCTACCTAATGTCCCGCAACTCTAATGAGCCTGTCGGTCGCCCAGATGGAATCACGGTGAACCCCTGGAAGAATGGTAGACAGTTGGTGTGGGACTACACTTGCGTTTCAACTTTAGCCAATACCTATGTTGACTTCAGTGCTACTCAAGCAGGAGGAGCGGCCAATCACCGGGAAGCAGCCAAGTCACGTAAATACAGAGACCTTGAGCACCACTACAATTTTGTCCCCATTGCCTCAGAGACACTTGGTGCCTGGGGTAAAAGTGCTGCTAGCTTTTTGAAGGAGTTGGGGTCTAAGCTAATCGAAACAACTAGAGACCCTAGAGCTGCCAGTTTCCTTTTCAGCACCTCAGTGTGGCAATCCAGAGAGGAAATGCTCACTGCATCCATGGTTCCTGCCCGCCATCTGAGGAGCTGGAGGACCTTTTCAACTTGTGACAAGCAGCCTTGTACCCTGCATGTAATCAATATTGTAACTTTTTTGTGTAATGACATTTTCAAGTAAAGTTAGATAAGTATACACACATACCAAAAAAAAATATTATATATATATATATTTATATATATATTTGATTTTTTTTTTATATATTAGTATATTTGGTAGCAGTCTTTCTGTAGACATATATTATTAAATATGACCGAAAAAGTAAGATTAATAATTCTAACACGATTTTTCTCTATATTTCTTATGTTTCTTTTACTGTCGATGGTAATTGAAAAATCAGTTTTCCAAAATTCATTTTTATTTCTAGTCTGACGCGACACTTGAGCGCGTTTCATAAAACTTATTACATTTTCGAAGACTTTAGTATACACACACACAACTATAACTGAACAGAGTTAAACAGCTTCGATTTATACCTGCATTTGGGTGAGGTGATATGTTACAATAGTTTTGGATGAGGTGAAAACAACTTTCAACACAACACAGAACACGAAACAATGGGTATAAGCTAAAGGGAAGAATAGAAGTAACTGCAGAGGGCCTATTGGCCCATATTTCTTGATGCTTCTATATTGAAGCGGAATCTTCAAGTGGGTAGAATGTAATTGGTGCGTTAATTGGCTGTTGATTGCTGGTGTTGACTTCTTAATGTGTAGTGCCTCGCAGATATCAAGCCGCCTGCTATCGCTGTATCTATCGATGATTTCCGTGTTTTTTGTGTTAAGATTCTCTGGTGATGGTCTGGTTGTGGGAAGAGATTGTATGTTCCTTGATAGAGCCCTGTTGCTGATGCATCGTTAATCGCCTGGAAAGACATTTTGTTGTCTTGCCTATATACTGAGTTCTTTGAGGCTTACAGCCCCCAAGTGGGCATTTGAAGGCATAGACGACATTGGTCTCTTTCAAAAGCGTTCTGCTTGTGTCTGGAGAGTTCTCATGAGTAGGTTGGCAGTTTTCTTTTGGTTTTATAGTAATCGTCAGTTGTATCTTCTGATTTTTTCTGTAGGGAAACGTTTCTATTAACAATATCTTTCAGGACCCTTTCCTCCGTTTTATGAGCTGTGGAAAGAAGTTCCTGTAAAATAGTCTAATAGGGGTACAGGTGTTGTGATAGTTGTCTCTTCAGAGGTTGCATGGCGTTTCACCTTCCTTCTTATGATGTCTTCAACAAACCATGGGAGAAGCGTTGTTGACTAGGATCTGCCTTACCCTACAGAGTTCTTCATCACTTGCTTCCATCCTGAGCTGTGGCTGAGAGCAACAAGGTAGCCAACTCCATCAAATATTAAATATGTACCCAACTCAATTAATGATTAATCAACCAAATACTCCATGGGATATCTGGGATGTATCAGTTGATTTTGTAAATGCACCCAGAAAAAAATTGTACACTCTACATTATTAAGAGTTAACACTGAAAAGCATCAATGAGAGTACTCAAGGTATGGGTAACGATGTGCATCAGTGCTATACCGTCGGTTCTGTAGAAGAAGGTGGATGATTTACCGGATGTGCATGTAATATATTTGAACAATCTTCTCTCGTACATTCAGCAATGAAGCGCGTCAAAGATTGGGAAAGTACAGCTCAAACAGAACTTGCAAGCACCTTGCCCACTGAATTTTAAAAGACAAAGAAAGTGGACTTACATACTGTGACTCGCAGAGTGCACTTTTGGCATTGATCGCACATAGTAGTAACACCCAGAAAATAGTCAGTGATATTCGAATGAATGTTGAGCTGCTAAAGAAAACAGGTTTGGAAAATAAATTTCCATGGATTCCATCACATGTTGGCATCTCATGACCTGACACTGTTCATATGCATGCAAAGACAGCCTGTAGAAAACCAGTGGTATTAAATGATATGGGTGTTTCATTAGCAGAGGCAAAGAGAATACTTAAACAACTATGTAATGAAGATCTCACCGATCCTAACAAATTCACAAAGACCTGAAAGGTTTTAGCATTAAACATTATGATAAATATCGCGAGGAGACATTCACATATAGGACTAATAGAGCAAGAACTCGGCAACGTGATGTTATAATGGCCAGAATACATCTCGGATAAAGACGTATCTGGCAGCCATCTCAAAATTCCAATGTCGAGTACAAATTTTTTTAACTTTGTGAATGAGAAACATGCACTCCATTGAACATTATAGTGTAGAATGTACCATATTGACTGACTTTCGCCTCCTAGGATGTGGTATGCTGGACTCTGTAACTACTATATGCATGCTGGAACACTTGATATATTGGACGTATACCCAAGATTGACCATAATATGTATCAATTACACAATGTATGTATGTATGTACTTTTAACCTGAGCTTGTAAAAGTATTTTAATCTCATTCAGTGGTTAAGTGCTTAGTAACACACTAGTCTATCAGCTATCTTATCCTGTGTAGAGTAGGAGAGCCTAAATGTACTCCCCTAATTGTGCTTACGGGGTTGACCTCTGGCTCTTTGGTCCCGCTTCTCAACCGTCAATAATATATGATATATTATATATATATATATATATATATATATATATATATATTATATAATATATATATATATATATATATATATATATGTATATATATATACATATATATATTATATATGGTATATATATATATGTATACCTATGTCGTACCTATGAATGAATGTTTTTTTGAACATTCATTCATGAAAACTTGTCTTATTAGGCAAATCCGGCCTTGCATAGTAGGCTGAGAAGTGCGTTCTGGCTACTAGTTACGACATATAAATATATATATAGAATATATATATATAATATAATATATAATATATATGTCGTACCTATTAGCCATGACGCACTTCTCAGCCTACTATGCAAGGCCCGATTTGCCTAATAAGCCAAGTTTTTATTAATTAATTGTTTTTCGACTACCTAACCTACCTAACCTAACCTAACCTAACTTTTTCGGCTACCTAATTTTACCTAACCTAACCTATAAAGATAGGTTAGGTTAGGTTAGGTTAGGTAGGGTGGTTAGGTTCGGTCATATATCTACGCTAATTTTAACTCCAATAAAAAAAATTGACCTCATACATAATGAAATGGGTAGCTCTATCATTTCATAAGAAAAAAAAATCGAGAAAATATATTAATTCAGGAAACTTGGCTTATTAGGCAAATCGGGCTTTGCATAGTAGGCTGAGAAGTGCGTTCTGGCTACCAGGTACGATATATATATATATATATATATATATATATATATATATATATAGATATATATATATATATATATATCTATATATATCTATATATATATATATATATATATATATTAATATATATATATATATATATATATATATATGTCGTACCTGGTAGCCAGAACGCACGTCTCTCAGCCTGGATGGTTATCTTGGGCATAGCATTTATCAAATCACCTCATTTTATCAAATCACCTCATTCTTCCTTATGTCCGGTCGTGATGGTCAAGTGGTTAAGGCATCCCTGTACATACCAGTTGCGTTGCTCCTGGAGTATGGGTTCGAGTCACTTCTGGGGTGGTGAGTTTTCAGTTGTATCTAGTCCCTGGGGACCATTCAGGCTTGTTTGCATTTGTGTTCCTCACGTGCTTCCCCAAAAAATGATGTGATTTGATAATTTGCTATGCCCAAGATCACCATCCAGGTGCCGGCGGGGGAAGTGGTTCATATAGCCTCGGCTATCACTTCCTTATGTCCGGTCGTGATGGTCAAGTGGTTTAAGGCATCCTGTACATACCAGTTGCGTTGCTCTGGGAGTATGGGTTCGAGTCACTTCTCTGGGGTGTGAGTTTCAGTTGTATCTAGTCCTGGGGACCATTCAGGCTTGTTTGCATTTGTGTTCCTCACGTGTTGCCCCCAAAAATGAGGTGATTATAAAATGCTATGCCCAAGATAACCATCCAGGTGCCGGGCGGGGAAGTGGTTCATATAGGCCTCGGCTATCACTTCCTTATGTCCGGTCGTGATGGTCCAAGTGGTTTTAAGGCATCCCTGTACAGTACCAGTTGCGTTGCTCCTGGGAGTATGGGTTCGAGTCACTTCTGGGGTGTGAGTTTTCAGTTGTATCTAGTCCTGGGGACCATTCAGGCTTGTTGCATATATATATATATCTATAATATATATATATATATATATATATATATATATATATTAGATATATATATAATTATATAAATGGAAGGGAAGTACCACCTCTGGCTGGAAGAAGGGGGACCCATAGCCTCGGGAAATCCAACATAACGCATTGGAGGGAATGTAGGTCCCCTCCAATAGTTTCTGTGTGCTTTTCTCCTACCACTCCCTTCCTTTTTTTATGCTTTATTGTGTATTTAAAGGTTACAAAACATACAAGACAAATGCTGAAGGTTATGGATCTCTTGAAGCCCTCCGCTTCCGGACAGGAACCGAGGACGCAGCAAGCATTTCCCCTCTGGATCGCCACATTGATGCGCTGAAACAAAAAACTGCAAGCCCTTGGGTCTCTGGTGACGTCGATGAGCTTGGAACCCAATTCCTTGAGAAATCCCCAAGGCACCTTTTGCCCCAGGGGTCATGCGTCTCAGACGCTATGGGAAAAAGAGTTATTGCTGCCAGCGCATGTATTAGAGTAGATCCCTTTGCTGTTTCCCTCTGCTCGCGATTGGCCGCCCCACCTGCTGATCAGCTCCGAATGTACATAGGTGTCTGCCCGGGTGGAAAATGTGTAGTCCCACATCAACTGTCTACCCTTTCTTTGTTTTTTCTATTCTTCTATGGGTATATGGTGATGGCCATCAGGGCGAAGTGCGGGGAAATCCGGGATTCTGGACCCCTAGATGCGAGGTTTCTCTCTCAGCTGGGCACTTAGCTGAGACGGGGCTTCTCTTCATGATGTCATGACCTGTTGTGTCTTGCATGCCAGCCCTTTGTGTTCCGCAATGCAACCCATCAGTCAGTTATTGGATCTGCTTCTACCCTGTTGCAACATACACTTGTATTCAATGTGAATTGGGGGCACCAAGGCGGAGGGCCGCTGTTACACGAAGGGATTCTGGATTCTAGGCGAGTGACCATTGCTGACATGGGTAACTGCCAGGAGGAGTGTCTCCTGCATGGGGGGACGCTACTGCTCTGAGGCGGGCTTTTCTCCTTGTCTGATGTTCGGCGCTGAGCATGGCATCAGACTATTTTTTCCACTAGAGGGTGGTCCCAGCGGACTGTTTATGTTGTTTTGTTGGCTCTATAATGGTTGCTGGGGCTGCCAAACATCCCACTGATTTGAACATCGTAAAAGCAGGATCGTGTATTCTGCTGAATCTCTTAACAGGGGGGGTTGCAGGTAAGATAGTCTCCGCACGAGGTCGTGCGATGCGTGGGAGAGGAAAAGAAGGCTGGTAGAGCAATTTGGGAGGCTGTGACGGACACCAAGGCCGCAAGTCTTCAGGAAGGGGTTTTGCTACCACGTGAGAGTCGTCAATGGACAGTTCAGAGACTTTCACCAGCATGGACCTCAGAAGGTGTCACACATATTTAAGTTAGGGTTGCTGTAGAGGATGGCAATACTTCTCAGAAAGTAGTCACTTAGGGAGAGACAGGCCTATCTTGTGAGAGGGAACAAAAGATCTTGCATGGGCATCAATCTGTCTTGTCAATCCTGTCGCAGCATTCTCTTTAGTATCATGGATTTTGCAGCCAGGCCTCCTCGATGAGCTCGTGGGTCTCAACTGGGGGCACCCATGGAGAGTGCAGTCCGGTGGTCGATACATGAGAATGTCTGGAAGAAATTTTGTATTTGCCCAGTGATGTCTGGGTTGCGGGAGATTATTTCACATCTTGGATGCATTGAGGAATGAGGCCTAAGGCTGCTCCCTGCTCCTGGTTTTCCTTATATCCACCAAAATTGGTTTCGGGGTTCCAGCGAGAGTGCCATATCAGTGTACCAGATGTTAAGCTCGCTGTAAGGACTATACAGTGACCTCTTTGATAGCCTAGGCAGAAAAGAGGGGTGCTAAGGGGTTACCTTGTTGGACCACCTTCACAGGAGTTTATTCATGCCCCCAAAAGAAGCTTAGAGTCCCACTGTATAGTACTAACTGATATATATATATAATAGTATATATATGTATATATTTATATCATAATATATATTATATATATTACTCCTTCAAGAAGAGCTCTGCCTAGACCGGAATTGCAATAGCAAGTTCAATTATGTTTAACAACTACATCACTCCTACTGTTGCTACTAAACTAGATAAATAGTTATTAGTTAGGTAGTGGTTAGTGTCATATTACGTAATTTACTATAAAATACCTAACATGGTGTCAAAGAATTAGAAAATAAATCAGGACTTATGTAGCTGGCTGCATATTCCAAGGTCCGGCTACAGTACCTTATAATTCGAATAACACTTAAAAAATTTTAAGTTTTCAACGCTTCATCAGAGCAAAGTCGAGAGAAGTTTATTCTACTTTGCTTGATGAAGGCGAATTAGCGGAAAAGCGTTAAGCATTTTCTATTTTTACATGTGGTTATTCTCATACTTGGTCAGTGTTTGTTGTGATCATGGTTGCATATACATATATATATATATAATATATATATATATAATATAGATATATATATATAACTGAAAACTCACACCCCAGAAGTGACTCGAAACCATACTCCCAGGAGCAACGCAAACTGGTATGTACGGGCCGCCTTAAACCACTTGACCATCATGACCGGACAAAAGGAAGTGATAGCCGAGCTATATGAACACTTCCCCGCCGGCACTCGGATGGTAATTCTTGGCATAGCATTTTACAAATCACCTCATTTTTGGGGCAACACGGAGGAACACAAATGCAACAAGCCCGAATGTCCCCACGACTAGATACAATGAAACTCACACCCAGAAGTGACTCGAACCCATACTCCAGGAGCAACGCAACTGGATGTAAGGGACGCCTTAACCCATTGACCATCACGACTGGACAAAAGGAAGTGATAGCCGAGGCTATATGAACCACTTCCCCGCCGGCACTGGATTGTTATCTTAGCATAGCATTTTATCAAATCACCTCATTTTTTGGGGCAACCGTGAGGAACACAATGCAAACAAGCCTGAATGGTTTTTCTGAATGACCATTCAGGCTGGTTTGAATATATATATGTATATATATATATTATTAAATTTGACCGAAAAGTAAGATTAATAATTCTAACACGAATTTTCTCTATATTCTTATGTTTCCTTTACTGTCGATGGTAATTAAAATTCAGTTCTCCAAAATCATTTTTATATCTAGTCTGACGCGACACTTGAGCGCTTTCGTAAAACTTATTACATTTTCAAAGACTTTAGTTTACACACAACTATAACTGAACATAGTTAACGCTTCGATTTTATATCTGTATTTAGTAAGGTGGTATGTTACAATAGTTTGGATGAGGTGAAACAAACTTTCAACCAACACAGAACACGAAACATGGGTATAAGCTAAAGGGAGGAATAGAAGTACTTCAGAGGGCCTATTGGCCCTATTCTTGATGCTTCTATATTGGAGCGGAGTCTTGAAGTGGGTAGAATATATTGTGCGTTATTGGCTGTTGATGCTGGTGTTGACTTCTTAATGTGTAGTGCCTCGCAGATATCAAGCCGCCTGCTATCGCTGTATCTATCGATGATTTTCGTGTTTTTTGTTAGACTTCTCTGGTGATGGTCTGGTTGTGGAAGAGATTATATGTTCCTTGATAGAGCCCTGGTTGCTTATGTATCGTTAATCGCCTGGAAAGAGATTTTGTGTGTCTTGCCTATAACTGAAATCTTTGTAGGCTTACAGTCCCAAGTGGTATTTGAAGGCATAGACGACATGGTCTCTTTCAAAGCGTTCTGCTTTGTGTCTGGAGAGTTTCTCATGAGTAGGTTGGCAGTTTTCTTGGTTTTATAGTAAATGGTCAATTGTATCTTCTGATTTTTATCTGTAGGATAACGTTTCTATTAACAATATCTTCAGGACCCTTTCCTCCGTTTTATGAGCTGTGGAAAAGAAGTTCCTGTAAAATAGTCTAATAGGGGTACAGGGTTGGTTAGTTGTCTCTCAGAGGTTGCATGGCGTTTCACCTTCCTTCTTATGATGTCTTCAGCGAACCATTGGAGAAGCCGTTGTTGACTAGGACCTGCCTTACCTACAGAGTTCTTCATCGACTTGCTTCCATCCTGATGTGGCTGAGAGCACGGTCGACATAAGCGTTAACAACACTCCTCTGTACCTGTCTGGGCAGTCACTGTTGCGTGAGGCACATGTCCTATGTTTGTTTCTCTAGTGTAGACTGCAGTGTGGAAACCTCCGTTCCTTTCCATGACTGTACATCAGAAAGGGTAGTTTCCCATCCTTCTCCATCTCATAAGTGAAACGCAACACAGAAAAAGGGGAAGGATGGGAAACAACCCTTTCTAGATGTAACAGTCATGGAAAGGAGCGGAGGTTTCCACACTGCAGTCTACACTAAGGAAACAAACTTAGGAATGTGCCTCAATGCCAACAGTGACTGCCAGACAGGTACAAGAGGAGTATTGTTAACGCTTATGTCGTCTGCA
>WNGS01090540.1:0-10571 GCA_020271785.1 Procambarus virginalis
TGTTTGTCCTGTGTCATTATGTGTTGTCTGTGTCATTATGGTGTTGTCTGATGTCATTATGTGTTGTCTGTGTCATATACGTTGTCTGTTTCATCATATTTTGTCTGTGTCATCATATGTTGTCTGTGTCATCATATGTTGTCTCTGTCAATATGTGTTGCCTGTGTCATTATGTGTTCTCTGTGTCATCATATGTTGTCTGTGTCATCATATGTTCTCTAAGTCATCATACGATGCCTGCATATCTTTGTTTTCGTCATCTTAGACAGTGTTTGCATCATTATACACTTTGCGTCATCATATGCTTGTGTATGATGATTATATCATCATACACACTACGTCATCATATGCTGCGCTTACGTTATCATACACTGTGCTTGCGCTATCATTCGCCGCTTTTGCATCATACGCTGTGTTATCATCACCATACACTTTCTTTGCATCATTATACGTTGTGCCTGCGTCATCGTATGCTCTGCCTGCGTCATCGTATGCTGTGCTTGCGTCACCACACATCGACATCATCATGGTTCATAATATGCGTGCGAAAATATAACTACAGCAAACATTATATTTTGAAATATCGCTGCCAACTAAGTAGCGTCATTATTAATACTACGTGTTGAGTGAGGAGGTTACAGTTGCAGCGTACGTGCAGCTGCAAGGAAGATGTTGCACTGCCGGACGCTGCGCAACTCTTCAGGGAATCACCACGTTCATTCATCAAAAATCGTCGAAGATTAGAACTCAGGTTTGAACAGTTCCGAGGCTGTTCTACTGCCATGGATGCTCGCTGTTAGGAGTTTTGTTGTTGTTGTTTGTTAAAGATTCGCTACCTGGACAAGAAGGTCCAAATAGCACGGGCTATGGTGAGCCGTAGTGGATGTCAGGAGGATATTTAAGAGTTATCTAACTGGAACTCAACGGAGACGTTGTACTTGGCTGGGGTTCTGGGAGTTCTTCTACTCTCCAAGCTCGGCCGGGGCCGGCTTGATTTGTGAGAGTTTGGTCCAACAGGTTGTTGATTGGTCCAACAGGCTGTTGCTTCGTTCAACGGTGCTGTTGCTTGGTCCAACAGGCTGTCGCTTGGTCCAACAGGCTGTTGCTTGATCAAACAGGCTCTTGCTTGGTCCAGCCGGTTGTTGCTTGGGTCCAACAGGTTGTTGTGGTAAACCTTTCCCTGGAGCGCCATTATGATATATGGACGTATTTCACAACATACCATGTTATCCTTACCATAAAAAATGCAATGTTTTAGATATTTTATCTCTAAGGGCAATGTGGTATTTAATATAGATACAACGGAGTTAGGATTGTAGTGGGAAAGGGTGTGAGAGGGACTGAGTGAGGTGAAGGGAGGGGAAAGGTGATCGGGTAAGGTGATTGGGAAGCGTGAGGTGATTAAGGCGCAGGAGAGGCCGGTTAAATGAGAAAATCGCTATTCTCATGGTTCCTTAGAACGTCTGTAATTGATGGTACGTAAATATGCACAACATCGACGAACGAAAACCTAGACCACGTATTTATTATTGTAGAACAGCTTATATTAACAGATAAAATCCGTGAGAGTGAAACAGACGTATCTCTACCATCACCCCAGCACGGTATGTTAAGCCAGCGAGGCGGCCCCGTCTTCCTTGGTCTCCCTTGTGGCAGAGTCTCACCCTGGCGTCACGGAGCGTAGCTGACAGTCTGGGAGCTCTGGCCCACCGAGTCATGTTCCAGTCCACAGACTGTTCTACAGTCATTGGTTAGCGGAACGCATGGAACTCCGCGTTATGTCAGAGTGTACCAATATTGTGTGTATCATCATATGTTGTCTGGGTCCTCATATGTTGCCTGTGTTCCAGTCCTATGTCTGTGTTTTGGTCAACCAAACGACACACACTGGCTAGCTGTTTGGAACTCACGCCGCAGACACCAGCTGGCGGTGGATATGGAACTTCACGTCTACCAACTGCTCGCGTGATCTCACTACATCACCCTCGTTAGGCTGGGGGAAGTAAATTGGTTTGTTGTTGAAAATAAAGCCTATCAACCTCCACCGGTCGATATTAAGGCCACCACAATAGCTTACTGACCAACCAGTAAGCTATTGTGGTGGCCTTAATATCGACCGGTATATATATATATATATATATATATATATATATATATATATTATATTATATATATATATAATATATATATATTATATATATATATATATATATATAATATATTATATATCAGTGGCTTTAACTTTAACTTCTTTCTGAAGTCTATTATGTATATTGCCTTCCGGAAAGAAAGACTTCCCAAAGCTGGATACTGGATATGGTTGAGGACTTTGAGTCACGGTTCTAAACCAACTATATTTATGTCAGATAACGTACACTTGGAATGTCTCTCACTGGACGTCAACTGCTTCGTATGTAATTGTCCTGCAGCTTTGCATATGTTATTTTGTTCTTCCCCCTTCTTTTTTTTGTTCACCTTGTTCTTCAGTATCACAGTCCTTTGTTCACCTTGTTCTTCAGTATTACTGTTCACTTGTTCCTCAGTTCTTCTTTATCTTCAGTTTTTACGTAGGAGGCCTTTCAAAAGATGTCTACATATATTTGAAATTTTTCCTGCAGCTTTGCGTGTGTAATCCTGTTCTGCCCAGTTGCTATGATTTGTTCACCTTCTTGTTCAGCATTATTTTCCTTTGTTTATCTTTATATTCAGTAATACTGTTCATCTTGTTCTACATTATCACCGTGCTTTGTTCATCTTGTTTCCAAGATCACTGTTCATTGTTAATTGAAATCCGAGGTAATATTGTGGTTGGTTAATCACACCCGTCATTAACAAACTGGAGTAGCTTGGACCCGTCAAGCTGTAAGCGACGCTCTTCGATATAACAACAGTGATTTCACGGTATATTACTGTTTATAGTGCCGTAAACAGTTTATAATTAAAGTTCTGAATGCCAGCAGTTAACAAAATATATATCTACCTAAGGTCTTCTTTAGTAACCCCTCAACCTTAAAAAAAAATGTTAACCGAAATTGATATTTATTTACTAGTTCGTCAGAAAGTTTTTGTGGTGGAGGTAACGACTGTAGGTACCTGAATCTTACCCATATTGGGACTTTTTTGAGTAAATCACTTTCGACCTATCTTGGTGCTCTAAGTGCATCAACTATATATAGTAATTTATTTTGTCGGGGGACAGGCAGCCAGTGTACATATAAATATGTTAAGTTTATATCGAGATCCCCCGCCCTGAGGTCGAACTACCGACCCTCTCCAGGACGCAACCCCGCTACAAGTTAAACTCTCGGGTACCTGAACAAATCAAAAGAATTGCAACTAGACCATGTCGTAGCTCAGTCGATTAAGGCAGCGTCTGGGATGCTCTCGGACGTCGGTTCGAATCCTGGTTACAGTCCGTGTGGATTTGTTCATTTGATGCATCACGTTATTGTGATTTCTATGTGTCTCGGGTACCTACTTACTGCTAGGTGAACACATTAACAAGGTGATAGGAAACGTACCCAATCGTTTCTGTCCCCATCAACTCTGAATTATCTTTAGTGCCGTGAGTGCATCAATTCTATCTTATCTTTTTGCCTTGAGTGAATCCACTCTGGCCTATCTTGGGACTTCAAGTGCATGAAGGCAACTCGCACTCAAGTCTTCCCACGCGAGCCGTGGGAGAGAGTGGAAATTCTCACTCAGCTTGGATATAAATTACAGCAGCTTTCCTTAATTAACACTTGGACAACGCTCTTCAAGTATTGTTGAGTGAGACTGCGTACATCCTGGTGACTCCACATACTGTTTCCATATTCCCAGATCTCTTGTCATTTACACTATAATTATTCATTACACATATATATATATATGTCGTACCTAGTAGCCAGAACGCACTTTTTGGCCTACTATGCAAGGCCCGATTTGCCTAATAAGCCAAGTTTTCATGAATTAATATATTTTCTCTAATTTTTTTTCTTATGAAATGATAAAGCTACCCATTTCATTATGTATGAGGTCAATTTTTTTTATTTGAGTTAAAATTACCGAAAGGGTAAGATTAATAATTCTAACACGAATCTTCTCAATATTTCTCTCCAAAATTCCTTTTTTACACTTTCATTTTTGGTCTGACGCCTAAAAGCGTTTCGTAAGGGCTTCGTACATTTTCAAGACTGGTTTACACATCCACATCCGTTGCGAACAGCAACGCAAATCGCTGTACCGGCCTTCCTGTCCTCCTCCTCGGCATCCGACGACCTTGTTAATAAATTCTACCTGCCCACTTACATCAGCTGGCAGGTGTACATGATCCCAATTTTACACGCTGTGCCACTGAGTGGGCCTCTCATGCAGGCTCATCACCTCAACCACCAACCCCGAAAGCCCACAAGCAATCCAGCTGGGATGGCCCATTGTAGACCAAGTTGCTGCAGAGTGCCTGGGTGCTGCAACAACACAACACGACATTGCTCGCCTCACAGCATTAGCAGCCCCACATGCAGGGGATTTCCTGTTAGCAACCCCAATGTCGGCAACTGGCACCCATCTCACACCACACACCCTCCGAATTGCTGTGGCCCTCCGCATAGCTGCCCCAATCCACACCAGATATAGATGTATTTGCAGCGAGGTGGTGGCTAACAGGTACGGCCACCATGGCCTACTCTGCCAAAGTACAAGGGGGATGGCACTCGAGGCGCAGTGAAGTTAACGACATCATCAAGAGGAGCCTCACCACGGCTGTTTGCCCAGCTGAGAGAGAGCCCCGTTACCTAACGCCCCGTAACTCTGATGCTCTTATTGGTCACCCAGATGGTGTCACAGTGAACCCCTGAAGAATGGCAAGCAGTTGGTATGGGACTACACGTGCATATCAACCCTGGCTAACACCTACATTGACCTGAGTGTTGCACAACCAGGTGGCGCTGCCACCCACAGTGAAGCAGCTAAATCCCGTAAGTATAGAGAACTGGATCACCACTACAATTTTGTCCCCATTGCTTCTGAGACACTCGGCACCTGGGGTAAGAGTGCCACTAGTTTTTTGAAGGGTCTGGGTTCTAGGCTCATTGAAACAAAAAGAGATCCTTGAGCTACCAGCTTCTTCTCCAGCGCCTCAGCGTGGCGATACAGAGGGGAAATGCGCACTGCATCCAGGGTTCCTGCCCTGCATCTGAGGAGCTGGAGGAAACTCGACAACTTATGATAATCATCTTTGTGCCCTATATGTGACTCTTTTTTTTTGTAACAAAGTTTAAATGAAACAAATATACATGTACATATATAAAAGAATGGGGATGGTAGGAGAGGAAGGGAGGGAATTATCAGAAGAGAAAGTGCCAACCCATTACGTCTATATAGCACTAGGAAGGATTCAGGATAAGGATTTGGGATTGGACGCAGGGAAGAAATGGTACCCAACCACTTGGACGGTCGGCGACTGAAGACGACCTGCATGAAGTGAGACCGTCGCTCTGGTAGGAGAAGAAAATATATTAAAGTGTTCATTGAGAATTCACAAGGTCTTCTCTGAATATTCTTTATTTTTCTCTCCGAGGCTATGGGTCCCTCCCTACACTTGCACCAGAGGTGGTACCCTGACAACTTATATATATATATATATATATATATATATATATATATATATATATATATATATATATATATATATATATATATAAATATATATATATACACAAAGGGAACCCCAGCTGTGCAGACCTGACAACAGCCAAAAACGCCCAGATGGAGTCACCCTGCAGCCATGGAGGGAAGGTAAACAGGTCGTATGGGATTACACCTGTGCATCTACATTGGCTGATACCAATTTACGTTACAGCTCAGCGGAGGGAGGTGGGGCAGCCACCTTCAGGGAGACCCAGAAAATCCACAAGTACAGAGACCTAGAACGATGTTACAAGTTCGTGCCGATAGGCTCAGAGACCTTGGGCGCCTGGGGTAAATGTGCACTCAAGTTTTTAAAGGAGGTTAGTGAGGAACTCATTGGGAAAACTAGAGATCCACGAGTAGCCAGTTTCCTATTCCAGCGCCTCAGTGTCGCGGTGCAGAGGGGAAATGGGTGCTGTATCCTGGGTACGCACCCAACCTCCGAGGAGCTGGACGAGGTCTTCGAACGCTGATTGTTTAATTGTTATATATTTGTGTGTTGTGTGTGTGTGTGTTCTCTGTAAACTGTAGCATTGCAATAAATAAAACAAAACATACAAAAAAAATAATAGGGGTGGTAGGAGAAGAAAAGAATTAAGTATTCAGTGAGAATCACAAGATCTTCTCTGAATGCTCTTTGTTTTCTTCTTCGAGAATGTGGGTCCCTGCAATTGCACCAGAGGTGGTACCCCTAATATATATATATATATATATATATATATATATATATATATATATATATA
The DNA here is from genome assembly GCA_020271785.1 of Procambarus virginalis. Classification (NCBI taxonomy): domain Eukaryota; kingdom Metazoa; phylum Arthropoda; class Malacostraca; order Decapoda; family Cambaridae; genus Procambarus; species Procambarus virginalis. The sequence goes on from WNGS01090540.1 coordinate 6,414, forward strand.
TATATATATATATATATATATATTTATATTGGAATATAATTGCATAGGAATTGAGCTATGTTGTTTACCATACCGTTCATTTGTGAGTATAAGTACGGATGCCACATCTGTGACAGGTAAAAACCATGCTTTTTACAAATACAAATAATTACAAAATACAGAATACAAAATACAAATACAAATACAGTGCAGGAATACACGATCCTGCTTTCACTGAATGTTCAAATCAGTGGGATATTCTTGCAGCCCCAGCAACCATTATAGAGCCTATAAAACAACACAAACAGTCCGGCTGGGACCACCCTCTAGTGGAAAAAGTAGCTGATGCCACGCTCAGCGCCGCAACATCAGACAAGGAGAAAGCCCGCCTCAGAGCAGTACGTGCCCCCCATGCAGGAGACATCCTCCTGACAGTACCCATGTCGGCAGTGGGCACGCGCCTAGATCCAGATCCAGAATCCCTTCGTGTAGCAGTGGCCCTCCGCCTTGGTGCCCCAATTCACTCTGAATGCAAGTGTATTTGCAACAGGGTGGAAGCAGACCAATACGGGCTGCATGGGTTGCATTGCGGAAGCACAAAAAGCTGGCATGCAAAATACAACTAGGTCAATGACATCATCAAGAGAAGCCTCGTCTCAGCTAAGTGCCTAAGGAGAGAGAACCTCGCATCCTAGGGGTCCAAAACCCGATTTCCCTGTACATCGCCCTGATGGCATCACCATATACTCATGGATGGAGGGTAGACAGTTGGTGTGGGACTACACATGTGTATCCACCCTGGTTGACACCTATGTACACTTCGGAGCTGATCAAGCAGGTGGGCGGCCAACCACAGGGAAACAGCAAAATCACTCAAATACAGGCGACTGGAAGGTCAATACCTCTTTGCTCCCATAGCGTCTGAGACGCCTGGCCCCTGGGGCAAAAGTGCCTTGGGATTTCTCAAGGAATTGGGTTCCAAGCTCATTGACGTCACCAGAGACCCAAGGGCTTGCAGTTTTTTTGTTTCAGCGCCTCAGTGTGGCGATCCAGAGGGGGAAATGCCTGCTGCGTCATCGGTTCCTGTCCGAAAGCGGAGGAGCTTCAAGAGAGATCCATAACCTTTAGGCATTTGTCTTGTAACCTTTAACTACACAATAAAGCGAAAAAAAGAAGGGGGGTGGTAGGAGAAAAGTACACAGAAACTGTATTGGAGGGGGACCTACATTCCTTCCAATTCGTTATGTGTGGTTTTCTCCGAGGCTATGGGTCCCCCTTCTTCCAGCCAGAGGTGGTACTCCCCTTCCTTATTGATAAAATATATATATATATATATATATATATATATATATATATAATATATATATATATATATATATATATATATATATATATATATATATATACACACACAACTAGAGACCGTAGAGCTGCCAGTTTTCTTTTCAGCGCCTCAATGTGGCAATCCAGAGAAGAAATGCTCATGCATCCATGGTTCCTGTACGCCATCTGAGGAGCTGGAGGACTTTTCAACTTGTGACAAGCAGCCTTGTACCCTGCATGTGATAATCAATATTGTAACTTTTTTGTGTAATGACATTTTCAAATAAAGTTAGATAAGTATACACACATACCAAAGAATAGGGCAGGTAGGAGAAGAAAATATCAAAGTGTTCAGTGAGTGTTATATATATTCATATATATATATATATATATATATATATATATATATATATATATATATTATATATATATATTATATATGCAAACAAGCCTGAATGGTCCCCAGGACTAGATACAACTGAAAACTCACACCCCAGAAGTGACTCGAACCCATACTCCCAGGAGCAACGCAACTGGTATGTACAGGGACGCCTTAAACACTTGACCATCACGACCGGACAAAAGGAAGTGATAGCCGAGGCTATATGAACCACTTCCCCGCCCCGCCGGCACTCGGATGGTAATCTTGGGCATAGCATTTTTATCAAATCACCTCATTTTTTGGGGCAACACGTGAGGAACACAAATGCAAACAAGCCTGAATGGTCCCCAGGACTAGATACAACTGAAAACTCACACCCCAGAAGTGACCTCGAACCCATACTCCCAGGAGCAACGCAACTGGTATGTACAGGGACGCCTTAAACCACTTGACCATCACGACCGGACAAAAGGAAGTGATAGCGAGGCTATATGAACCACTCCCCGCCGCCGCACTCGGATGGTAATCTTGGGCATAGCTTTTTTATCAAATCACCCTCATTTTTTGGGGAAGCACGTGAGGAACACAAATGCAAACAAGCCTGAATGGTCCCCAGGACTAGATACAACTGAAAACTCACACCCCAGTGAACTCTTGTTTGCATTGTGTTCCTCACGTGTTGCCCCAAAAAATGAGGTGATTTGATAAAAATGCTATGCCCAAGATTACCATCCGAGTGCCGGCGGGGCGAAGGGTTCATATAGCCTCGGCTATCACTTCTTTTTGTCCGGTCGTGATGGTCAAGTGGTTTAAGGCGTCCCTGTACATACCAGTTGCGTTGCTCCTGGGAGTATGGGTTCGAGTCACTTCTGGGGTGTGAGTTTTCAGTTGTATCTAGTCCTGGGGACCATTCAGGCTTGTTTGCATTGTGTTCCGTCACGTGTTCCCTAAAAAATTGGGTGATTTGATAAAATGCTATGCCTAAGATTACATCCGAGTGCCGGCAGGGAAGTGGTTCATATAGCCTCGGCTATCACTTCCTTTTGTCCGGTCGTGATGGTCAAGTGGTTTAAGGCGTCCCTGTACATACCAGTTGCGTTGCTCCTGGGAGTACGGGTTCGAGTCACTTCTGGGGTGTGAGTTTTCAGATATATATATATATATGATATATGATAGAATAATAGATAGAGGATAGTATAGAGTATATATATAGTATAGATAAGTATAGTATAATATATATATAGTATATATAGATATAATATAATATATATGATGATATATTATATATCTATATATATATATCTATATATATATAATATATTATATATATATATATATATATATATAAATATGGAAGGGAGTACCACCTCTGGCTGGAAGAAGGGGGACCCATATATATATATATATATATATATATATATATAGGGGGGGTACCACCTCTGGTGCAATTATAGGGACGCAAAGACTCAGAGAAGGGAACACAGAGCATTCAGGGAATATATATATATATATATATATATATATATATATATATATATATATATATATATATATTAGTCGTACCTAGTAGCCAGAACGCACTTCTCAGCCTACCCTACTATGCAAGGCCCGATTTGCCTAATAAGCCAAGTTTTCATGAATTAATATATTTCTCACATTTTTTTCTTATGAAATGATAAAGCTACCCATTTCATTATGTATGAGGTTAATTTTTTTTATTGGAGTTAAAATTAACGTAGTTATATGACCGAACGTAACCAACCCTACCTAACCTAACCTAGCCTATCTTTATAGGTTAGGTTAGGTTAGGTTAGGTTAGGTTAGGTAGCCGAAAAAGTTAGGTTAGGTCCGGTTAGCTTAGGTTAGGTTGTGTAGGTTAGGTAGTCGAAAAAAAATTAATTCATGAAAACTTGGCTTATTAGGCAAATCGGGCCTTGCATAGTAGGGTAGGCTGAGAAGTGCGTTCTGGCTACTAGGTACGACATATATATATATATATATATAATATATATATATATATATATATATATATATATATATATATATATATATGTATATACTATATATATATATACTATATCATATTATATATATATATATATGTCGTACCTAATAGCCAGAACGCACCTCTCAGCCTACTATGCAAGGCCCGATATATATATATATATATATATATATATATATATATATATATGTATATATATATATTATATATATTATATATATTATATATTATATATATATATATATATATATGACGTACCTAATAGCCAGAACGCACCTCTCAGCCTACTATGCAAGGCCCGATTTGCCTAATAGGCCAAGTTTTCATGAATTAATTGTTTTTTCGACTACCTAACCTACCTAACCTAACCTAACCTAACTTTTTCGGCTACCTAACCTAACCCTAACCTATAAAGATAGGTTAAGGTTAGGTTAGGTAGGGTTGGTTAGGTTCGGTCATATATCTACAA
>WNGS01090541.1:0-12026 GCA_020271785.1 Procambarus virginalis
TCATTTATTGAAATAAAGAAAATCACTCGGCCTATTAGACAAATCGGGCCTTGCATAGTAGGGCGAGAAGTGCGTTCTGGCAACTAGGTATATATATATATATATATATATATATATATATATATAATATATATATATATATATATATATATATATATATATATATATATATATATATATATATATATCAAGAGAATGTCTGTCTATGTAATGAGGCCACATGCTGGAGGCTGCGGCTATACACAGATTTATTTCTAAATTTATTTATTAATATATTATTAAGGCTTATTATTTCCAAATTAATGTATTTGTAGAGGGAATGGTCTGGGGTAGGGAACGTACATAGGTTGGTCAGTGTTGACCTTAGCTAAAGGATTTAGAAAGAATTATTAATTATTCTTATCATTCCTCCCCCCCTACCAAATCAATTAAGGTTAATTGTAAAATAATGATTGAGATGGCTGAAGACGTTTTCGTAATCCGAAAAAACTAAATTAAACACATAAAGTAGATTATTGGTCCTGATTTATGTTAATGGAAAAGGTGCAAAGGTGGGGGGGGGGGGAGGGGATTTAGAGGTCGGATGAAGTGAGGGAACAGGGGGAGTGGTGCGGGTGAAAAAGGGATGAAGATGGGGGAACATGGGGTGTGGTGCAGGTGAAACAGGGGTGAGGAGGAGGAACAGGGGGGTGTCATGCAGGTGAAACAGGTATGAAGAATGCGATCAGGTGGGGAATCGTGCAGGTGAAACAGGGATGAAGAGGGGAACAGGGAGGGGGTGGTGGCGGTGATAGAGGGATGAAGAGGGGGAACAGGGGAAGTGGTGCAGGTGGAAGGGGGATGAAGAGGGGGGGAACAGTCGGTGTGGTGCAGGTGAAAGAGGGATGAAGAGGGAATGAAGGAGGTGAAGGGGGGGGGAGGAGAGTGTGATGTAGAAGGGAGGACGATGGGAAGTAGTCTTCCCTCCCTGGCGGCGGGAGGGAAGATTACGAGATGGGTAAGAAGGGAAGGAGAGTGAATGAAGGGAAGGACAAGCAGCGGGAGAGAGGGAGGGAGGGAAGAAAGTGGGAAGGGCGATAGTGAGAAGCGGCGGAAGTAGTGAGAGCGAAGAGAAGGAACTGCGGCGAGAGGGGAAGACGATGGGAAGGGCGGAATGGGATAGGGGCGGGAGTGGGAAGGGCAGAAGGACAGAGGATGAGCAGGGTTATGAGAGGGTGGAAAAGAGAAGGAGAAGGGGCCGGTACGAGTGGAGGGAGTTTGGGAGTACGATTGGAGAGGGAGTAGGGAGGATGTTGATAGATGGTTATGATAAATGGATAGATTAAAGGAAAATTTATATAAGTAGATAGATGTATGTTTACATTGATTGCTAAATATATACATTGACGGATAGATGGATGCATAAATGCATCCGTCTATCTGATGGATGGAAAGACATATGAGTAGATGGATGGATAGACAGAAGAGTTGATGGACGGATACATTGATAGATAGATGTATATAATGATAAATGGTGGGTTTATGTCAAGATAGATTGACAGATATAAGTAGATAGATAGATGGATACATTGATGGATACATTTGTGCTAGGTGAACAGGTGAATCAGGTTAAAGATTATCTGTCGATTTGCTATTGCATCAACTGGGATTCGATCGGGGACCATTAGGATTATAACGAACGAACTCTCTCCGTTTAGACGGTAGGCCTCCAGTTTGTGTGTACTCACCTAGTTTTACTCACCTAGTTGTGCTTGCGGGGGTTGAGCTCTAGCTCTTTGGTTCCGCCTCTCAACCGTCAATCAACAGGTGTACAGGTTCCTGAGCCTATTGGGCTTTATCATATCTACACTTGAAACTGTGTATGGATCAGCCTCCACCACATTACTTCCTAATGCATTCCATTTGTCAACCACTCTGACACTAAAAAGGTTCTTTCTAATATCTCTGCGGCTCATTTGGACACTCAGTTTCCACCTGTGTGCCCTAGTGCGTGTGCCCCTTGTGTTAAATAGCCTGTCTTTATCAACCATGTCGATTCCCTTGAGAATCTTGAAAGTGGTGATCATGTCCCCCCTAACTCTTCTGTCTTCCAACGAAGTGAGGTTTAATTCCCGTAGTCTCTCCTCGTAGCTCATACCTCTCAGCTCGGGTACTAGTCTGGTGGCAAACCTTTGAACCTTTTCCAGTTTAGTCTTATGCTTGACTAGATATGGACTCCATGCTGGAGCCGCATACTCCAGGATTGGTCTGACATATGTGGTATATAATGAATGACATAGTTTCCCATTATTGTCACATTTTTTGTTACATGTCTACTATTGTCAAGATCGACAGACACGTCCAGCTATGAGTGTTTATGTGTACCTGTAATTGAACTGACATGTGTACTGTAATTATCTGCGTGTGTCCATTTTAAAGGAACATATTAGTGATTGTTTATTTATGTAAATTGATTGGAATATGTATATGGACGCTCGGTTAGTGTTACTGTAATTTATATGGTTAACGTTTGAATGACACAGTTTCCCCTCGTTGTCACATTTTTTGTTACTATTTCGCTGTTCACTCTCACTCTCTCTGAATCCCGTGGACTAATTGTGCTCACGTGTGTTTGTTTAAGGTAAAGTAACCATATCCATTTTACACAATAATTTGCAACTGTTAGCAAAGAAACATTTCTAAAGATCATCTAAGTTTCTAATAAGTATTCTTTTTCCTAACATACAAGTCAATCACACAGTACCTAACCTCAGTCAGAAACACTTTTCTTACTATGTCTCGCAACGTCTTTTGCATATATATCCTATCTTAAAAAATTAACAATTTAAATTCATAACTGGCAACCCCCAAAGCCTTCAAGGCCACCAAACATCATTCCTTTCCCTTAACCTCTCCCAAATTATCTTTTGCACCAATACACAACCTAGGGGGCTTTATAGCTGAGTGGACGTCGCTCTCGACTCGTAATCCTAGCTCATTCGATCCCCCGGTGATGGCACAAACGGAAATCAGCAGAGTTTCTATCATTCTGATGCTCCTGTTACCTAGCAGTAAATATGTACCTGGGCGTTAGACAGCTGTTACGGACTGCTTCCTGGGTGTGTGTGTGTGGATTTTTTTTATTACTTAGTAATAATTGATTGATTGACAGTTGAGAGGCGGGCCGAAATAACAGAGCTCAACCCTCGCAAGGACAACTAGGTGAACACAACTAGATAAATACTAACCAACCCAGATCTCGTACAATCCACTACACACGCAACCCGCACCCCCCAACTCCCTAAATCACTCTACTTAAGTCATTAAAAAATTAAAACAAATCAATTAATACACCAAAAATACTAACTATAAATAAAGGCACCAAATTTGAGACATACAGCGACTCCAGCGTGGTCTAGTCGGAAGAGACGTGTTCTCATCTGGATAGATTGCGATCGAGCCTGTCGGAACGGTAGTGTAACTGCAGGGCACAAATATTTGTGTGTCCCCTCCTGTAGCTGCCTCTGTTTCGACAGGTTCCCTGGATAGCTGGAATTGACCTGGCCCTTGGGAAGTGGGGAAGGGGTGAAATCCGTTGGGCCCACGGATGGATACCTTGGATCCATGGACCTAGGGCAGGTCTAATCACCTGGGATTCGAACCCACGGTGGGAATAAGGGAGGAGATTTGGGGAGTGGTGGGAGGGGGGGGGAAGGATGGTTCCAGGAACCAAACCTCACATAAACCCGGACACACACACACACACACACCCTCACCCGAACACTCACAGGGACACTCACACTAACACACACCCATAGACTGTGATTAAGGAGACCATCTGAGGGGACACAGATGGCCTCGTGGACTCACAGGCATAACCGGACACACACACACTCACCCGGACACTCACAGGGGCACTCACACTCACCCGGACACTCACAGGGATAAACACACTCACACACAGACACACATCCATAGACACAAACTGTGATAAGGGAGACCATCTGAGGGGACACAGATGGCCTCCTGGACCCACAGGTATATATCAAAATTTAAATATACATATATATTTATAAATATAACATATTTAAATAAATATATATATATATATATATATATATATATATATATATATATATATATATATATATATATATATATATATATATATATATATGTCGTACCTAGTAGCCAGAACTCACTTTTTGGCCTACTATGCAAGGCCAGATTTGCCTAATAAGCCAAGTTTACCTGAATTAATATATTTTCTCTATTTTTTTTCTTATGAAATGATAAAGCTACCCATTTCCTTATGTATGAGGTCAATTTTTTTTATTGAAGTTAAAATTAACGTAGATATATGACCGAACCTAACCAACCCTACCTAACCAAACCTAACCTATCTTTATAGGTTAGGTTAGGTTAGGTAGCCGAAAAAGTTAGGTTAGGTTAGGTTAGGTAGGTTAGGTAGTCGAAAAACAATTAATTCATGAAAACTTGGCCTATTAGGCAAATCGGGCCTTGCATAGTAGGCTGAGAAGTGCGTTCTGGCTACTAGGTACGACATATATATATTTATATATGTCGTACCTAGTAGATATATGACCGAACCTAACCAACCCTACCTAACCAAACCTAACCTATCTTTATAGGTTAGGTTAGGTTAGGTAGCCGAAAAAGTTAGGTTAGGTTAGGTTAGGTAGGTTAGGTAGTCGAAAAACAATTGATTCATGAAAACTTGGCCTATTAGGCAAATCGGGCCTTGCATAGTAGGCTGAGAAGTGCGTTCTGGCTACTAGGTACGACATATATATATATATATATATATATATATATATATATATATATATATATATATATATATATATATATATATTGTGACGATAATCTCTTATCAGAGATTTAGCCTGCCATTTCTGCGAATCACTCCTGTCCTCATCAACGTACATGATACGTTTTGTAGTGGCTAAACGTATTATAAGCTCTCCACACGTACCAGCAACTCCCTCCTTCCCCCCCACTGCTGCACCTGGTCGACGCGCCGAACCCTGCAACGACCTAACTAGCGACTGCGACCATCCAGCTTCCTCATTGGCCGCCAACCAACACTCCACGCCGGCTCCCCGCCAATCACAAGACCTCACCAGTTATTGTTGGAGTCCCTTACGTTTCTGCCAGCCAGAATATTGTGTGCTCGCAAGCTGTGAACTCCTAAGTGACTCACTCTGTGTGGTCAAGTAGAGGTTCATAGTTAGTGCATATATTCCAGCATTCATATTTTACTTACTTTTGTATGTCAATTCTCCTCCCCATTAACGTAATCTATTTTCATGTTTATATTGTTTATTGTTTTTGCCAGTAAGCCAAGTTTTTGCATTTATTTCAATTTGTGTTTTCTTATTGTTATTAAAATCCATATTTTTTATTATTGCTTTTCGTCTTTACAACCTTACCACAGATTACCAAATCACGCAGTCATTCTTTTTTTTTTCTCTTTTTTTTCCTTTTCTTTTTTTTATATATTATATGTGGCCCAGCAATGACAACTGCTAGTTGGAAGACTGCCGACCACCATTTCCAACTCCATTACCGTCACATATAAATGGGGGCCTGTCCACGGAGTCACCTATAAATGGAGTTCTGTCCACGGAGTCACTATTAAATAGAGTTCTGTCCACGGAGTCACTATTAAATAGAGATCTGTCCACGGAGCTTCACTCAGGTTTGGTAATTGTGGTAAGCGCACTTGGCTCTTATTTCCCTTGCTTCCATTATTCACATTAATCATTCTTTATTTTATATGGTGCTGTGTATATTGTACATTACGGGAATAGCATATGGTGAGAGTGAGACAACTTTGGATTACGTGGTGACTGTAGGCCGCAGTCATACTCTTAATTGGTCGTCTCCCCCTTCCGTGTTATCCTCCGTGTTTAACATCTTTGTCCCCCAATATTTCTCACTTTTTGACAGATTATCACATAGGTACCCTGGTACTGTGGTCTGTCTCCGGGTCAATAGCACCCAAGTCCTGCAATCCGACTCTAGGAGGAAAAAGAGGGCTTTAGATCCTCTAGCACGAACTATTATTGGCGAATTGGGACCTCGCCGATAGTTCTCGTCACCAGTTGACACTCGCACCCCTACTCGTCGGTCAGACTGATGGTATTTACTTAAGGTAGGGAATTGGCGTTCTTTCTTTTGAGCACAAAAGTTCGCTAATTCTGTAAATACCATATTCAATTTCAGTGGGTACCATTGCTTATGTTCTACAGTGACTTGGCAAGGTATGACTACATTTTTTGGACTACCTCATTTATTTTGAAGCCATTTAGTGTTTCACTTGTATTCTAAAATTAGTTTTCACTAATTAGTAGGATTTTCTTGCCTTTATCCTCCCATAGTGAGTACCAGGTACAAGATTTCCTGCGACCTTATTCATTTACCATCTTGAATTTACTTTAATTATTAATAATTCTCCACAGGATAGGTATCAGTTGCCACGTTTCCTGTTTCTGACACTCGCCACATTCTCACTATATTCATATCCTTTGTTTTGCTATATTTTCACCATGTTCCGCTTACAAGTTTTCAAAGCAGATCCAGAAAGTGAAATAGGGACCTTACGTCACGCTAAGAGGGTCGATTTGTTAACTCTTGCACATGAGTATCACTTAGAAGTTCCTGTTGGAGCCAACAAATTTACCATTAATAATATGATACTGGATCACCTTGCTGAGGAAGATATTATAGATTCTTCTACCCATGAACAGCACATTATTTCAGATAAAGATGACTTGAGAGCGATGAAGCTCAAATTGGAACTTGCCAAGATCGAGCTACAGCAACAACAAGAAGCAGCTGCAATCAGAGAGCGTGAAGCTGCCCTGAAGAAGGAAGTGTCTTAATGCAGCAGCGAGGCGAGGAGGTTCTACCTGTCAGCTACTACAGTTACAAGTTGAAGCCTCATCAGAAGAACTACAGTACTATAGAGAAGGAACTCCTGTCCATCGTCCTGAGCTTACAACACTTTGCACCATATCTGCACGGTGCTAGGTCCACTACCATCTATTCGGACCACAACCCTCTGGGATTTTTACATCAAGCCCAGTTAATAACCAACGTCTGCTGCGATGGGCTTTATATCTTCAAGGCTTCAACTTAACGATCTGCTACATCAAGGGGCCTGATAACATCATCGCTGATGCCCTCTCCAGAGTGCATGAGGTGGAGGCAGCTCCACCTCCCACTCTACCTCCAGTGGACGTGATTCACCCGAAACGGCAGGCTTCGGGGGAGAGTTGTGACGATAATCTCTTATCAGAGATTTAGCCTGCCATTTCTGCGAATCACTCCTGTCCTCATCAACATACAAGATACGTTTTGTAGTGGCTAAACGTATTATAAGCTCGCCACACGTACCAGCAACTCCCTCCTTCCCCCCACTGCTGCACCTGGTCGACGCGCCGAACCCTGCAACGGCCTAACTAGCGCCTGCGACCATCCAGCTTCCTCATTGGCCGCCAACCAACACTCCACTCCGGCTCCCCGCCAATCACAAGACCTCACCAGTTATTGTTGGAGTCCCTTACGTTTCTGCCAGCCAGAATATTGTGTGCTCGCAAGCTGTGAACTCCTAAGTGACTCACTCTGTGTGGTCAAGTAGAGGTTCATAGTTAGTGCATATATTCCAGCATTCATATTTTACTTACTTTTGTATATCAATTCTCCTCCCCATTAACGTAATCTATTTTCATGTTTATATTGTTTATTGTTTTTGCCAGTAAGCCAAGTTTTTGCATTTATTTCAATTTGTGTTTTCTATTGTTATTAAAATCCATATTTTTTATTATTGCTTTTCGTCTTTACAACCTTACCACAGATTACCAAATCACGCAGTCATTCCTTTTTTTTCTCTTTTTTTCCTTTTCTTTTTTATATTATATGTGGCCCAGCACTGAAACCTGCTAGTTGGAAGACTGCCGACCACCATTTCCAACTCGTTACTGTCACAATACATACATACATGCATACATACATGCATACATACATACATACATACATGCATACATACTTACATACTTACATACATACATACATACTTACATACATACATACATACATACATGCATGCATACATGCATGCATACATACATACATACATACATACATACATGCATGCATACATGCATGCATACATGCATGCATACATACATACATACATACATGCATACATACATACTTACATACTTACATACTTACATACATACATACATACATACATACATACATACATACATGCATGCATACATGCATGCATACATGCATGCATACATGCATGCATACATGCATGCATGCATACATACATACATACATACATGCATACATACATACATGCATACATACATGCATACATACATACATACATACATACATACATACATACATATTTATGTACGCATGCATGTATGTATGTATGTGTGTATGTATGTATTCCCAATCACGTTAAAGACTCCTCCTCTATCATCCAATTTAAGAGAAAAACAACTATGTACTAAATAATCAACTCCTTGTAACTTTAATTATGCTGACCTTCCTATCTGTATTCAGACTGTGCCTACCATCATTATAGGTGATTATAACGCTAGGCATAGGAATTTTGGTAATTCACAGTTCAATAATCGTAACGGCAACCAACTGTTGTCACTATTAGGTAGGCACGATGATGCACAGATTGTGGGTGACCTTGAACCGACGCATATCTACGAAGGTATTCTTGATCTATGTCTCGGTTTCAACGTCTCCCACACTGTGTGCGCCTCGTCAATAGTGCCAGATATGGCGTCTGATCATCTGGCCATATTAGCCACTGTAAGCATTGGCAGCTCTATCCTCCCGGCGGAATGTTCAAGCGGAAGAGGCTGGCTGTGCCCATCGATCAACGAGACAATTTTGTTGCTCATGTGCCAGAATGGTACAGTTCATCTGAGCCTTCATCAGTTGAAGATTTTAACAATGAGCTCACAGATACTATCGACCAGTTTATAGAATCACTTGATCCATCGCCCAGGCCACGTAACCCAAATTACACTGGTCATAGCACTTATGCTTATTATAATGATTCTAAATTGCATGCACTAAACGCACTGCCAGAATAATTGGACTAGCTTATAGAAGGACCCGCACTGCTGAAATGCTTCGGCTCTTTCAAGCGGCTCTGGCTGAGGCCAGGGAACGTATGGTGGAGCTAAGGCAGACAGTTTGGAAACTTTTGTCCGTGGTCTCATTTCTCACACGCCACTAAGTCGGGCATGGAATGATATCAACAAGATCAAAGGGAAAAATGCTGCAGAGATCTCGTACCCTAATCCTCTGCACAGAGCAAATGAGCTTGTTGATGCTTGGGCCATGACTTCCAACTTTGACAGTCTTCCTCTACCCTCACAGAATGAATTAAATAATAGATATACTGATAGGGCAAGGCTCCTTGACTTCAAGCTTCATCAAGAGGATGACTGTGACATGCTTCTTACTAAATACGAACTAGATTCTGCTCTACATAAAGGCAAAGCTACATCTCCCGGGGAGGATGGAGTTACTTACGGCATACTGCGTATGCTTCTGCTAGTTCCAGGGAATCCCTTGCTTCAATTGTATAATATGAGCTATGTAACTGGGGAGCTTCCTAAGTCATGGACCAACAGTGTTATTATTCCCATTCCTAAACCTCACCAGTCGAGTGTTTTTCGCCCAGTCTCCCTCACTAGTTGTCTCTGTAAGTGTCTTGAGAGGATGGTTCTCAACCGTCTCCTTTACAAAATTAATAATATGTTGTCTCCCCAGATATATGGCTTTACGCATGGGAAGAGTGTACATCACTGTATTACCACATTCCTCACCCTGCATACTGATAGGTCATATACCACTTTCCTAGATCTTAAGTCAGCCGTTGACATTGCTAACCCACACGTCATTCTGAGAGAACTTGCTAAAATGAATTTTGGAGGATGGCTTCTACGGTGGATAAGATGGTATCTATCCAACAGGAAGTCATCTGTACTGTTCCAAGGGCATAGGCGTGTAACGAGAGATTTTGAACTTGGCACTCCACAGGGAGGTGTCCTCAGTCGTACTCTGTTCAATGTGTTAATCAATGCACTTTTAAACTTAGTAACTAAAAGGTCCAGCGAACACATTAGCTATGTGGATGATATACTGATCCACACCAATGGGTATACCAACACCCAAAATGTTCTGAACTCTGTATTGTACACATGTCAGGAACTATGCTTAGTCATCTCAGTAGAGAAAACAAAGATCCTGAACCGACACCCACCCAGACGGGGTGGCCCCGTTCGCAAAATACAGTTGGATGATGGCTCTCTGCTCGACTATGTTACCAGATACAAATACCTTGGGCTTGAGGTTCTACTGTACCGCAATGTTTTAGCCAGACTGGGTCGCCAATGTAGAGGTTCCGTGCTCTCAAGGCTGTGGCAGGCAAACACAACTGCACCGTACAGTGTTATATATTTATTTCAGTTTGAACAATTTTTAATATTAAAGGATAAATCCTTTAATTGGTTGAAATTGGTTTTAACATTCGAAATCTAATTTGTTGATGTTAAATAATATAAGGTTCAAATTTATTAAGATACATACTTTAAAAACTATTTCTATTTGATACCAATAGTATCACGTTAAGAGAAGCGTCTCGCCTTGCTAACCCAAGTATAAAATATATAAAGAAACGGTGCAACTGTACTGCTATCTGCAGTACAAATACATGTCCCTATTTAAAGAAAAAATAAACTGCACCAATCACTGCCACTCCTCACACCAATGCAACAATAAGGAGAGTGATAACAGTGCTTCACATTCGACAACGTTAAATTATTTAACAGATGACGAGATAATGATAATCAACTAAATTTCGGATACTTGAGGCAAAGTGAAATTCGCACCAGTTACCCCATCTATCATCATTCTATTATGCAGGAGGTACCACAAGTATATGGGTCATCCAATAATGCTAGCAGATTTCTAGAAGTTACCACTGTTAGGCTTAGGCTCGGCTACAAGTACTACTGGGAATTTGTAACATCTGCTGATGTAGATTTGACTAAATGTAAACTCTGTCAGCAGAACTATTCGCATACTTTGCGTCATTATATAATGGAATGTGAAAAAAATCACGGAATTTAGAGATAACACCATCAATAGTGTCCCAGAAATGTGTAAGTACTTCATTCATAATGATGTGCTGCCCGAAATCTTAGCGAAGTATCCAAAATTTGCTTACTGTAGGTAATGCATGCACATGACTGTAAAGCTACCGCCCAGTTGGGTGGGTGTGGAGCACATGACTGTAATGCTGCCGCCCAGTGGGGGGGTGTGCAGCACATGACTGTAAAGCTGCCGCCCAGTTGGGTGGGTGTGCAGCACATGACTGTAAAGCTGCCGCCCAGTTGGGTTGGTGTGGAGCAAGACTAGTAACTGTGCGACTCCTCATAGATGTAAAGTGCTTGTATAGTGACTGTTGTGAGCCTCTTGTTGAATCACTTGTGACACAAAAGATTACTGATGTGTGTATTTGTGTGGGTGATTAAATATGTATGTGTATGTATATTTGTATACGTATGTATATGTACATGTATGCATAAGTATGTGTACATTAATAATTTTGTAACTAGCGTCAAAAGATTGTTATTTGCTTAGCTAAACGAACTAGAGGGTTCAGTTCCTGAACCGATTATGTGCCTCTGTAATCTTTACACCACCGCCACGGGATGGGTATTATGGGGTGCATAATAAAGAAAGAAAATGAATGGACCGAACCCACAATTCATTTAGCTGAGCAAGTTACAATCTTGATGAGCTAGTTACAAAA
Source organism: Procambarus virginalis (assembly GCA_020271785.1). Lineage (NCBI taxonomy): Eukaryota > Metazoa > Arthropoda > Malacostraca > Decapoda > Cambaridae > Procambarus > Procambarus virginalis. Next base: position 11,870 of record WNGS01090541.1, read on the forward strand.
TTCACTATAAGTCGTCACATCATAATTGGGTTCGAGATCGACCACAAGTAGTGCATTACATAATTTATCAGTATTGTGCAGCCTGTGATCCCCGCCTGGCTGGATACTGATACCTAGGTAGTTTCATGTGTCCGGACACCGGCGATAAGGTGGTATT
>WNGS01090559.1:13755-27528 GCA_020271785.1 Procambarus virginalis
TCACACAACGTTCCATTCGCATACAAGCACCTTTTTATGTATATACTATACATGTCATGCCAGTGACATGTAAAAACACTCCTTTTTGAAAAAAATTTCATGTGAGTTTTCATGTGAGGGAAATCTCCGAAACCATTTACCGATTGCCTTGAAATTTTGATACAACATTGCATTCAAATGTGACGTGTTTGTATATACCTAATATATACATGCCACGCCTGTGACAGGTAAGAACATGATTTTTTAAACAGTGCCTTCTGTTAGAAGTAAGACCAACACATGCTGTAATCTCCAAAGTTCTTCACCGATTGCTTTGGAATTTTTAGACACCATTCCATTCCAATATGTGTATGTTTTCATATACATACTATATAGATGCCACACCTGTAACAGGTATAAACAAGCTTTAAAAAAATGTGCCATCTGTTGCACGTAAAAGCAACACATGCTATACAAAATATGTTTCGAATCTATTTCAGTGTTTCTGATTGCATTGATAAGTTGAATTTTCATAGATGTCGATTTATTTTAATTTAAATAAATTATTATTTTGAGTGCCATCGTGGTGGAATTGAGCTGCGTTGTTTACCATACTGTTCATTTCATAAGTATAGTTTATTTTTTTTATTTTATCATTTCGTTTTTTAACCGTTCTTTTTATTTTTCACCAGTGATGGGAACATTATATCATTTGGGAAAGCATCGAACAAGGGAGTTGGGTGGACAAGGGGACAGGAGTGGGTGATGGTGGGGAGGACGAGGGGATGGGGGAGGGTGGATGGTGGGGAGGATGGGGACGGGGAGGGGAGGTGGAATGGTGGGGAGATGAGGGGACAGGGGGGGGGGGGGTAGAGGACAGGAGGACAGGGAAAAGTTGCTGTGGCTCAGCAACGCTCGTGCGTTGCTGAGCCACAGCAACGCGTGGCAGGGTACAGCTAGTATATGTATATGTTATATTACTGCCCTGGGAGCTGTGCGTGACTGGTGGAAATCTTAATCGCGAAATTAGGGTTTATAGTGTTAACTAAGAGGTCTTTAACTAATCAGGGGATTCACAGTGTTTAATGAGGGAGCAAACAATTAACTGGTTGCTCTGGCTAAATAGGATAATTAGTGCCAGCTGTCAGTGGAGCGACGGTGTTCTGAGTTAACCTATTTTCATTTCTGAAGTAATTATCTGTCCCTGACATTGACCTTGACTGGTCTATGTCACTTGGGCTGACTCTGACTGGTCTATGTCACTTGGGCTGACACTGACTGGTCTATGTCACTTGGGCTGACACTGACTGGTCTATGTCACTTGGACTGACACTGACTGGTCTATGTCACTTGGGCTGACACTGACTGGTCTATGTCACTTGGACTGACACTGACTGGTCTATGTCACTTGGGGACACTGACTGGTCTATGTCACTTGGCTGACTGACTAACTGGTCTATGTCACTTGGGCTGACACTGACTGGTCTATGTCACTAGGGCTGACACTGACTGGTCTATGGCACTTGGGCTGACACTGACTAGTCTATGTCACGGGCTGACACTGACTGGTCTATGTCACTTGGACTGACACTGACTGGTCTATGTCACTTGGACTGACACTGACTGGTCTATGTCACTTGGACTGACACTGACTGGTCTATGGCACTTGGGCTGACACTGACTGGTCTATGGCACTTGGGCTGACACTGACTGGTCTATGGCACTTGGGCTGACACTGACTGGTCTATGTCACTTGGACTGACACTGACTGGTCTATGTCACTTGGGCTGACACTGACTGGTCTATGGCACTTGGGCTGACACTGACTGGTCTATGGCACTTGGACTGACACTGACCGGTCTATGGCACTTGGACTGACACTGACTGGTCAATGTCACTTGGGCTGACACTGACCGGTCTATGGCACTTGGGCTGACACTGACCGGTCTATGGCACTTGGGCTGACACTGACTGGTCTATGTCACTTGGACTGACACTGACTGGTCTATGTCACTTGGACTGACACTGACTGGTCTATGTCACTTGGGCTGACACTGACCGGTCTATGGCACTTGGGCTGACACTGACTGGTCTATGGCACTTGGGCTGACACTGACTGGTCTATGTCACTTGGGCTGACACTAACTGATCTATGGCACTTGGACTGACACTGACTGGTCTATGTCACTTGGACTGACACTGACTGGTCTATGTCACTTGGGCTGACACTGACTGGTCTATGTCACGGGCTGACACTGACTGGTCTATGTCACTAGGGCTGACACTGACTGGTCTATGTCACTTGGACTGACACTGACTGGTCTATGTCACGGGCTGACACTGACTGGTCTATGGCACTTGGGCTGACACTGACTGGTCTATGTCACTTGGGCTGACACCAACTGGTCTATGTCACTTGGGCTGACACTGACTGGTCTATGTCACTTGGGCTGACACTGACTGGTCTATGTCACTTGGACTGACACTAACTGGTCTATGGCACTTGGGCTGACACTGACTGGTCTATGGCACTAGGGCTGACACTGACTGGTCTATGTCACTTGGGCTGACTCTGACTGGTCTATGGCACTTGGGCTGACACTGACTGGTCTATGGCACTTGGGCTGACACTGACTGGTCTATGTCACTTGGGCTGACACTAACTGGTCTATGTCACTTGGGCTGACACTGACTGGTCTATGGCACTTGGGCTGACACTGACTGGTCTATGGCACTTGGGCTGACACTGACTGGTCTATGGCACTTGGGCTGACACTGACTGGTCTATGTCACTTGGGCTGACACTGACTGGTCTATGTCACTTGGGCTGACACTGACTGGTCTATGGCACTTGGGCTGACACTGACTGGTCTATGGCACTTGGGCTGACACTGACTGGTCTATGTCACTTGGGCTGACACTGACTGGTCTATGGCACTTGGGCTGACACTGACTGGTCTATGGCACTTGGGCTGACACTGACTGGTCTATGTCACTTGGGCTGACACTGACTGGTCTATGTCACTTGGGCTGACACTGACTGGTCTATGGCACTTGGGCTGACACTGACTGGTCTATGGCACTTGGACTGACACTGACTGGTCTATGGCACTTGGGCTGACACTGACTGGTCTATGGCACTTGGGCTGACACTGACTGGTCTATGGCACTTGGGCTGACACTGACTGGTCTATGTCACTTGGGCTGACACTGACTGGTCTATGGCACTTGGGCTGACACTGACTGGTCTATGTCACTTGGGCTGACACTGACTGGTCTATGTCACTTGGGCTGACACTGACTGGTCTATGGCACTTGGACTGACACTGACTGGTCTATGGCACTTGGACTGACACTGACTGGTCTATGGCACTTGGGCTGACACTGACTGGTCTATGTCACTTGGACTGACACTGACTGGTCTATGGCACTTGGGCTGACACTGACTGGTCTATGGCACTTGGGCTGACACTGACTGGTCTATGGCACTTGCAAGACTCAAGTTGGGCAGCAGCCTGTTTTTGATATATATATCAGTCTTCTGTTCTGCACAATATATCCCCCAATATATATGGCATATATTGCAGAGAACTAAATTACTAATATAATACTAATACTAAATTACTAATATATTACTAATATAATTATTAAGTTAAATAAAGGATTTCAAGCGTGTTCTTCTTCCGAAAACAGAGAACTGTAAGTTTTGTACATTAATGACAATTCATATTTGATATCGAGAGGAAATAATAAATATATTGTTAGTATAGCTTTGACGCCGGGGAAGTTCATTGTCCCTTTTGAATTGTACCTTTGACACATATTTGTGCAGCCTGGCATCTTGCAGCCTGGCATCTTGCAGCCTGGCATCTTGCAGCCTGGCATCTTGCAGCCTGGCATCTTGCAGCCTGGCATCTTGCAGTCAGGCATCTTGCAGCCTGGCATCTTGCAGCCTGGCATCTTGCAGCCTGGCATCTTGCAGCCTGGCATCTTGTAGACTGGCATCTTGCAGCCTGGCATCTTGTAGACTGGCATCTTACTTACGGCAAAAAGGACCTTAAACATAATACAGGGTACAAAACACAATCAAATCTTCCCATAGTAGAAAAACAGCATGTCAAGGATTTGGGAATAATGATGTCCGACGACCTAACGTTTAGGGAGCATAACCAAGCAAATATTGCGTCAGCCAGAAAAATGATAGGATGGATTACGAGAACTTTCAAATCCAGGGATCCCATCACAATGGTTGTACTCTTCAAGTCACGTGTGTTGTCCCGTCTCGAGTACTGCTCAGTACTCACTTCCCCCTTCAGAGCAGGAGAGATTGCTGACATAGAGGGAATACAGAGAACATATACGGCACGCATAGACGAGATAAAACACCTAAATTATTGGGATCGTCTCAAAGCTCTCCAAATGTACTCTCTAGAAAGGAGACGAGAGAGATATCAAATAATATACAGATGGAAAATACTGGAGGGCCAGGTCCCAAATCTGCACAGTAAAATAACAACGTACTGGAGTGAACGATATGGAAGAAAATGCAAGATTGAACCAGTGAAGAGCAGAGGTGCCATAGGCACAATCAGAGAGCACTGTATAAACATCAGAGGTCCGCGGTTGTTCAACGTCCTCCCAGCGACTATAAGAAATATTGCCGGAACAACCGTGGACATCTTCAAGAGAAAACTGGACTGTTTTCTAAGAGAAGTTCCGGATCAGCCGGGCTGTGGTGGGTATGTGGGCCTGCGGGCCGCTCCAAGCAACAGCCTGGTGGACCAAACTCTCACAAGTCGAGCCTGGCCTCGGGCCGGGCTTGGGGAGTAGAAGAACTCCCAGAACCCCATCAACCAGGTATCAAGCAGGTACTGCATGGCATCTTGCATCCTAGCATCTTGCACCATGGCATCTTGCAGCCTGGCATCTTGCAGCATGGCATCTTGCAGTCTGGCATCATACAGCCTGGCATCTTGCAGCCTGGTATCTTGCAACATGGTATCTTGCAGCATGGCATCTTGCAGCATGGCATCTTACAGCCTGGCATCTTGCAGCCTGGTATCTTGCAACATGGTATCTTGCAGCATGGCATCTTGCAACCTGACATCTTGCAACCTGGCATCTTGCAACCTGACATCTTGCAACCTGGCATGATGGGTAAGCACTTGTTGACTTCCTGAGAGGGTGGCGCGTTAGTCGCAACTGAAGGCTGGGTACTCACTGTGACTATATATATAAAGTTACCTCTATATTACATAGAGGTAACTTTATTTTATAGAACGGTCAGAAACCCAAGCAGTGGATGTAACCCTTGCCGCCTCCTCCTTCCCACATTCCTTCCCATCTATTTATCTCTCCCTTCCCTCTCCTCTCGTTCTAACTTACCCTTCACGTGCCTTCTTTCGCTCAATTTCCTCCCTTCCCCTCCCTCCATTTATCCCCTTCCTCTCGTTCTCTCATTCACACATGTATCTCTCTCTCCCTCTCTCTCTCTCTCTCATCCACTTCATTCGCTTCTCTCCCTCCTCCTCCTCCTCCTCTGGCTCGGCCGCTATTATACTTTCCGACCATCACTTGGCTGCTCTTCCATGACGTCATATCCAAAATGGCCTCTTCTTCACTGATCTTCAAAACAAAGTCGTTAGTGATAATTTACACAGACTTGTCTTGCGCTGCCAAGTCGAAGAGTCATCTAGGAAGGTCGCTATTATGCAAATTTATATGTTAATGTAGAATTCCGTGTGTGTGGTATATATATATATATAATCTATATATATATATATATATATATACATATATATATATATATATATATATATATATATATATATATTATATATATATCTATATATATATATATATATATATATTTATTTATTTATATATATATAGTGGGCCTAACAGCTGGCGATCTTAATTGCTTCTATTATCACCATGAAATATCTATCATTATCTATCAGTATCTATTATTAACATAATCGCTAACATTACCAATAAACTGAATCTTGTTATCACAACTATTATCATTAGAGCTATCAATATCAGCTCATCATCATCGTCATTACCTTGATAACCAGGATAATTAATACCTTTATGAATCATTCTCAATTCCCTTCGTTCTAAATTAAGAAACTCAATCGCTAAATCATTAATTATACAATTATCACCGAGATTAGCAGCAGATGTGTTGAAATAATCCAGAGGAAGCTGACAGAGTGGTTATCTTTATCTCTAACTACCCCCCCTCCCTCCCTCCCTCCCCCCTCTCCTTACCTCCCTCCCTCCCCCTCTCCTTACCTCCCTCCCCTCAACCCCTCTCCTTACCTCCCTCCCCTCAACCCCTATCCTTTCCCTCCCTCCCTCACTCCAAGTGCCAGTATTTAAAAGTTACTCAGTTTGGAAATCATTTTGAGGCAATGGAGTGACTCGAGCCCCGCGTACTGGTGACTCCTAGACACCTACCCTAATGGACTTGTCGTAAGTGTGTGAACACCATACTGTACTCACCTAATTGTACTCACCTAATTGTGCTTGCGGGGGTTGAGCTTTGGCTCTTCGGTCCCGCCTCTCAACTGTCAATCAACTGGTGTACAGATTCCTAATGCATTCCATTTGGCAACCACTCTGACACTAAAAAAGTTCTTTCTAATATCTCTGTGGCTCATTTGGGCACTCAGTTTCCACCTGTGTCCCCTTGTGCGTGTGCCCCTTGTGTTAAATAGCCTGTCTTTATCTACCCTATCAATTCCCTTCAGAATCTTAAATGTGGTGATCATGTCCCCCCTAACTCTTCTGTCTTCCAGCGAAGTGAGGTTTAATTCCCGTAGTCTCTCCTCGTAGCTCATACCTCTCAGCTTGGGCACTAGTCTGGTGGCAAACCTTTGAACCTTTTCCAGTTTAGTCTTATCCTTGACTAGATATGGACTCCATGCTGGGGCTGCATACTCCAGGATTGGCCTGACATATGTGGTATACAAAGTTCTGAATGATTCTTTACACAAGTTTCTGAATGCCGTTCGTATGTTGGCCAACCTGGCATATGCCGCTGATGTTATCCTCTTGATATGTGCTGCAGGAGACAGGTCTGGCGTGATATCAACCCCCAAGTCTTTTTCTTTCTCTGATTCCTGAAGAATTTCCTCTCCCAGATGATACCTTGTATCTGGCCTCCTGCTCCCTACACCTATCTTCATTACATTACATTTGGTTGGGTTAAACTCTAACAACCATTTGTTCGACCATTCCTTCAGCTTGTCTAGGTCTTCTTGAAGCCTCAAACAGTCCTCTTCTGTTTTAATCCTTCTCATAATTTTGGCATCGTCCGCAAACATTGAGAGAAATGAATCGATACCCTCCGGGAGATCATTTACATATATCAGAAACAAGATAGGACCGAGTACAGAGCCCTGTGGGACTCCACTGGTGACTTCACGCCAATCGGAGGTCTCACCCCTTACCGTAACTCTCTGCTTCCTATTGCTTAGGTACTCCCTTATCCACTGGAGCACCTTACCAGCTACACCTGCCTGACTCTCCAGCTTATGTACCAGCCTCTTATGCGGTACTGTGTCAAAGGCTTTCCGACAATCCAAGAAAATGCAGTCCGCCCAGCCCTCTCTTTCTTGCTTAATCTTTGTCACCTGATCGTAGAATTCTATCAAGCCTGTAAGGCAAGATTTGCCCTCCCTGAACCCATGTTGGCGATTTGTCACGAAGTCTCTTCTCTCCAGATGTGTTACCAGGTTTTTTCTCACGATCTTCTCCATCACCTTGCATGGTATACAAGTCAAGGACACTGGCCTGTAGTTCAGTGCCTCTTGCCTGTCGCCCTTTTTGTATATTGGGACCACATTCGCCGTCTTCCATATTTCTGGTAGGTCTCCCGTCTCCAGTGACTTACTATACACTATGGAGAGTGGCAAGCAAAGTGCCTCTGCACACTCTTTCAGTATCCAAGGTGAGATCCCGTCTGGCCCAACAGCCTTCTAACATCCAGATCCAGCAGGTGTCTCTTTACCTCCTCTCTCGTAATTTCGAACTCTTCCAAGGCCGCCTGATTTACCTCCCTTTCTCCTAGCACAGTGACCTCACCTTGTTCTATTGTGAAGACCTCCTGGAACCTCTTGTTGAGTTCTTCACACACCTCTTTGTCATTCTCTGTATACCTGTCCTCGCCTGTTCTAAGTTTCAATACCTGTTCTTTCACTGTTGTTTTCCTTCTGATGTGACTGTGGAGTAGCTTTGGTTCGGTCTTGGCTTTGTTTGCTATATCATTTTCAAAACTTTTCTCTGCTTCTCTTCTCACCCTGACGTACTCATTCCTGGCTCTCTGGTATCTCTCTCTGCTTTCTGGTGTTCTGTTATTCCGGAAGTTCCTCCACGCCCTTTTGTTCAGTTTCTTCGCTTCCATACATTCCTATTATACCATGGATTCTTCTGTTGCTTCTCGGATTTTTCCCTTTGGACCGGGATGAACCTGTTTACTGCCTCCTGACACTTTTGGGTAACATAGTCCATCATACCCTGTACAGACTTATCTCTGAGGTCTGAGTCCCAAGGTATTTCACTTAGGAAACTTCTCATCTGTACATAATTCCCCTTTCGGAATGCCAGCCTTTTGATTCCTAGTTCTTTTTTGGGGGAGATAATTCCTAGCTCTACCAGGTACTCAAAGTTCAATACACTATGGTCACTCATTCCCAAGGGCGCTTCCATCTTAACTTCCCTTATATCCCACTCATTTAGGGTAAATATCAAATCAAGCATTGCTGGTTCATCTTCTCCTCTCATTCTTGTTGGGTCATTGACGTGCTGGCTTAGAAAGTTTCTTGTTGCCACATCCAGCAGCTTAGCTCTCCATGTTTCTGGTCCTCCATGCGGGTCTCTGTTCTCCCAATCTATCTTCCCATGGTTGAAGTCTCCCATTATTAGTAGTCCAGATCCATTCCTGCTAGCAACAGAAGCTGCTCTTTCTATTATGTTAATGGTGGCCATGTTGTTTCTATCATATTCCTGTCTAGGTCTTCTGTCATTTGGTGGAGGATTATATATGACTACGACTATAATTTTTTTCCCTCCATTTGTTATGGTACCTGCTATGTAGTCACTGAAACCTTCACAGCCCTGAACAACCATCTTCAATATCCCAGCCTTTTCTTACCAGTAGAGCTACACCACCACCACCTCTTCCTTCCCTCTCTTTCCTCATAACATAATAGTCCTGTGGGAACACTGCATTTGTGATCGTTTTCGTCAGTTTTGTTTCTGTGAGGGCTATTATGTCTGGGTTTTCCTCTAGTACCCGTTCTCCAAGCTCATTCGCTTTATTTGTAATTCCATCTATGTTAGTGTACATTGCTTTGAGGCTCACTTTCCTCTGTCCCTTCTCAAATCGCCTCCTTGGTGAGTGTTCTGCTGGTGGGGGAAGCTGTTCCATGGGTGTGAGGACCTGTGAGGTGGATAACAGGGTCTCAGAGGATACTAGGACGAGGGGCGGGGGATCCAGTGAAGGGGGAGGGGCAGGGAGGGTATGGGGTGAAAGGGGGGTGGACAGGAGGGAAAGGAGGGGAGGGAAGACTCTGCGGGAGGAGGGGAGGGGCAAAAGGGTGGGGATTGGGTGTGGGGGGAGGGGTAGGTGGGTTTTCTATGCAGAGGGTGGCGGGGTTATCCTCCCCTCTGGTGTTACTGGGTAGCTGGTTGTGGGTTCCCCCCTCGCATCTGGGGGTGTTGTGTTGGTAGCTGTGACCTCCTGGTTTTCCTCTCTCGCCCTGCGCCTCTTCCTTGCTTCTGCCGCCACGGCTCTCTCCTTCCTTGTCATGTCTCTTTGGAGGAATACTTTTTGAATGTGAGTTTTTTCCCAACTGTGAACCAGAGTGTGGTCGGGTCTACTGTAAAAACGCTGGTGTGGCACAGGTTTGGGGTCTCCAGAACTTTGCAGGAAATTCAGTTAAGTTCTGGGCTGGTCGACTTTTGTACCATCATGGTCGAGTCGGTTAAGGCAGGTATATGCGATTCACCATAAGGCAGGATCGAGTCACTCCATTGCCACAAAATTATTTTCATTGTTATATCACTTCACTGCGATTTCTTTCCTACTGAATTTGTACAGTGGGAAGGATTGGTGTGGATCCGTAGGGTGCGAAGTTAATCTTAACTACCTGACTGGCACTGATGGCTGAGTGGACAGCACTCGATACTTGTAGTCCTTAGATTCCGGGTTCGATTCCCAGCAGAGGAGGGAAAAAATGGGCAGAGTTTATTTCATCCTGATGTACCTGTTCACCTAGCAGTAAAATAGGTACCTGGGAGTTAAATGGCTACTACGGGATGCTTCATGGGGGAGGGGGTGTAACAAAAAGGAGGCCTGGTCGAGGACTGGGCCGCGGGGATGCTAAGCCCCGAAATCATCTCAAGATAACCTCAAAATAGACGATTGGCAAATCCTCAGATATGTTTAGTGAGAGAGAACAGCATCTACACACATCCAAAGATACAAACAACATGTATACATGCATCCAAGGACACACACCAGCATGTACACATGCATTCAAGTATACACACGTCCAAGGATACACACCTTGGACGCAGGAAAGGAGCACGTCCAAGGTGTGTATCCTTGGCGCTGCTGGAAAGGAAAAGATCAGTGGTAGCTGTGGGTATTAAAGAGCAGGAAGGCTCTAATAGGAAAGAGTGGAATGATAAGGACAAAGCGGCAGTGAATGAAATACTGAAGGCATAAATAGGATGAGTGGCTGGTTCACGGAATACCAAATCCCAGAAGACATTGATACATTTGTTGATGACCTTAATCACCAAATTGAGAGCTGTCTCAGAGTTCCGTGCCGTACGCTTGGGCGAAGTAACCCTCAGAGGAAGAAAATAAAATGGTATGAGAACAATTACATAAAGATGCTTAACGCAAATGTAAGAGACATGAGTAGAGAGTACCGGAGACATCCCACTGAAAGTAGCCAAGAGTTGTTTAAAACTGTGTGTCAAGTAGCCAGGGAAGAGAAGATTAAAGAGCGGGAACGACAATGGCTTGAGTTCACTAGCTCTATTGGATGGGAAACATCTGCAAGACAAGTGTGGGCAAAAATTCAGATAGCTAAGGGGGGCAGAGCCCGGCCTGCGGCTAACAAAGACCCCCAGGGTAAGGCTGAAGAACTAATTCACAAGTGGAGTGATGCAGCATCCTCCTCCTCCCTCCCTGCAGAAATCAGCAGGAAACAGCTCCTGCGACATGATGACAGAAGAATTAGGATAACAAGAGCACTGTCTAGTCATGACGAATATGGGGAACCAATCACAGCCCAAGAAGTAAGGGGCGCTATGAAAATGGTAAAAGTACAGCACCTGGTGAAGATGGCGTCACCTACGACATACTCAATGCACTGTGTGAAGTGTCTGGGAATCCATTACTCCACCTGTTTAACAAGTCATTCCTAAGTGGAGTGTTGCCCACACAATGGAAACACGCAATAATTGTTCCCATACCGAAGCCCAATGACCCTGGTAATTACAAACCTATCAGTCTCGTGTCATGCACTTGCAAGATGCTTGAAAGGATCATCCTAAACCGACTGTTGCACAAAATAGGCAGGTTAGGGGAGGGGGTCAATGGATTTGTTAACGGACGGAGCACAGCAAATTGCATAGTTAATTACTTGGCTAATGACACGGCTAGGTACTCTGTATTTGTTGACATCAAAGGAGCCTTCGACAAAGCACAGGGGATTGCGATCCTGGACGAGCTTGCATGCATGGGTGTCAAGGGAAGACTCATGAAATGGATTGAAGACTACCTCACAGGGAGGAAAGCCAAGGTCTGCTTCAATGGAGCAGTCTCCAGAACAATGAATATGGAACTCGGGACCCCCCAAGGCGAAGTCTTTTCTTTAGCCCTACACTATTCAATGTACTAATGAACGCCATTGCAAATATTGATTTTCTGGAAGGAACACAACAAGTGGGATATGCAGATGATGTCCTAATACAAGCTCCCACCTTGGGAAAAATTGAACAGTCCATTGAACTCCTTGGAAGGAAATGTATTGAACTCGGTTTCACTCTCTCCGCAAAGAAGACGAAGGCATACTCCATCACAAGCGGAGAACAAATGAAGAACTGCAAATTAATGGTGTAACACTTGAATGGGTTGACCACTATCGGTACCTTGGCGTCACTGTTGGCTCTAACAACGGGAAGAAAGAGGAGCTCAATCAACACATAGGAACATCAAAAGTCGACTCAGGGCACTGAAAGCTATGACCTGGAATGGACATGGAGCCTCTATTGCCGTGCTTAAATGATGTACACAGCCTATGTGCGCTCCGTCATAGACTATGCCGCACCAGTTCTGTGCACCTACTCCCAAAGCGATATGAAAAGGCTTGAAAGCATTCAAAATGAAGCCAATACAATCATTCTTGGAGTTCCAAGAACTGACAAAACGTCTAATCTACGAGAGGAGTTGTCCCTTCCCAGTGTTAAAAGCAGAATTAAGGAGCTGAATGCTAAGCTTGCAATTAGGCTAGCCAGAGATCCCCATTACAATGATATTGCTAAGAAAAAACTGAGCTCTGTGCTACTTTCAGGGGGAAACAGGAGAAGCAAAAAATGGCATCACAGATCAGTCTGCTACCTCGAAGAGCTTCACCTGCTTGAGCAAGCCCGTGAGCTCCTGCCTGTAGAGAGGTTACCTCCCTGGGAGGATGACTCATGCAAGATCATCGTCAATGAAATGGCAATGAAAAAATCCAACATGATACCACAAGAAATGAGGCACAAGTATCTCGAGGAAATTTATAAAGAAGCCGGAGATGAACTAGATCAAATCTACACTGACGGGTCATCTAATCCTGTCAATGGCAGGGCTGGTGCAGCATACACGGTAATCAAGGATAATACTTTCCAACGCAGAAATGAAGAAAAAGCAAGTATTGAGAACTATGCCTCTTCAACGCAAGCAGAGCTAACTGCCATTGTTATGGCGTTAAGGTTTCTTGAACGGAACACTAATGGTGCAGTGATTTGCACCGATTCAAAAGCAGCACTGCAAAGCCTAAGTAAAAATGGGCAGAAATCTTGCAATAGTCGCTGAAATTAAGAGAGCTGTGAGAGTACTTACCAATCAGGGAAGAGTCATCAAGTTTCTGTGGATCCCCTCCCATGTTGGGATATGTGGGAATGAACGAGCAGATGTGCTGGCTGCTGAAGGCGCTGAAGGAGACCATATTGAATACTTCATACCCAAGACTCTACTGCAAATTAGAGGTATTGTCAGGCAACATCACCGTGACAAGGTAACTGAGGAAAGGAGGATAGAAGCACAAACCAGTGAATCTGTACGATGGTACAACATGGTTGCAGCTGGCAATCCCTATCATTATGGCCGAAGAGGAGGAGGACGAGGGAGAGAATCAGTAATAGCGAGAATCCATCTTGGATACAATATCCATGGAGATATGGAATGGAAACAACAGTTGTTCAGAGAAGTTGCAGAATCTGTGGTGAGAGTGATGGACACCGCCTTGACCACTATCTACGTGAATGTGAAACACCTGCGAGACATCATAAAGTATGAGTAGAATAATAAATCCCCACATTGTTTGAGTTAGAAAACACTATTTGTCAAATATTGATACTGTTCTTAAAGGATTTACCCATTTTGCACCTGCAAGATAACGTAAGCTTTAAGGGTTTGATAGATGTTAATCTTCTTGTTTGAGGAGCTGTTCACTGAGACAGTTAAGCAAGTCCGAGCTGTGTCTGGGTACATGTGACAAGATGAAC
>WNGS01090559.1:28528-44346 GCA_020271785.1 Procambarus virginalis
ATGTCACACCTGAACTTTATATGTTAATGCTCTTTTACTAATGTTAAATATTTGGCAGGGAAACTAGTGATGTGAAGTTACCAGGCTGCAGCTGGATCACAACATAATTGTGGAAATTTTTTACCTGTTGTACATAATGACACCAACTACCCCATGCGGCCCATTTCATACATCCAGGAGCATGCAGCCACACCCTTAGCAGATACTGGGAGAAAATCACAGCCTTAGGAGGCCGCACCTACAGTAGCAGCTACGAAACACATAATTTTAGTAGATAAATTTAGAAACTGTAGATAGAGTAGTTGTGTTTATAACTAGAATAATAGTAGATTAGGCCACCAAATGGTATGATTTATAATTTATATTTTGTACAATAAGGTAAACATGTGCTTACAGTTATCCACTCACAGTGGTGTAAGCAAATGTCCCTCCCATTGTGTGTGATAAGTTCTGGCAGGCTGAATTAAATATACAGTTCACTAACTCAGAACCACCAACTAAGAACCACAATAATATTGAAGTTAAAATAAAAATAAAAAATAGAATAAAAAGAAAATTGTCTGTTAGGATTTTCCCACAGTTATGAACCCTGGTAGCATGGAGAAACGAATCTACCTGACGAGAGTTATTATGCTCACCTGACCAGAAATTAAGAGGTCAGAAGAAGAAAACTATATAATAAACGTCAGTGAGTGATTTAATAGTACTGGCAGAGGTTGGAAGTGTGGGAAGTGTTTGAGTGACGGCCAAGGACGCGACACACGTCACTTCTTGGTATTTATGAAGAATTGGAGACGATCTGAAGCCTAGTGGTGGTCGTGCCTGTGTTCAACTCTAAATCGTTGTATCCTCGGGTGGAAGAGGATAAGCAGGTATTTCTGTATGAAGCCTGCCAGGCGATGGGTGAGCTCAAGTCAGAAGCAGAGGACCTGTGTTTGGCCGTAATAAAGAAACTTTGTTGAAGGTTTTAGAGCGATGCTAACCTGGATCGCCGGATTTGAGTGCCCTTACGTTACAAATTCTTCACTAAGATCATTTATCATTGTTATATTGGTTGCCTGTGCTTGATCGTGTGCCCAGCGATCATGGCGAGTGTATATGCATGTAAGATATATATTTTATTGAGACAGTGAGCTAATATAAGCAGTTAGAGATAAGAGAACATGCTGAAGGGAGGAGACGCAAATCCTCTCTCGCAGGTCAGTGAGCAACTGGCAGTGGAGGCCCCAGAGTCACGTCATGACTTGTCTTCAGTGTGGACTCGCCCAGGATGGGGGAATATCCAACCATAGTTGGTCAGCGCAGAGCGGCGTCGGAGAGCAAGGTTTAATGCTGTCATATAAGTTTAATATTTATGTTTTGTTAGGAAAACACTTAACTATTTGCATGGTAATGGAATTGCAGGTTCATGTGAGAAGAAGTTAATGGGGGAACTTAGAGGCTGAACAAGAAGTGTATGCTGAACTTTGAGGTAGAGTTGGACTCCAGGTGTAGAGTCGAGCTCCGGGTGTGGAGTTGAACTTCGAGCTGTGCAGGGTTTACAAGTTTCTTTGTGGAGCCGGTGAAAGAGCTTCACTGATATTGAAATAGGACTTCGTGTGCAGCAGATTGGGAGAACTGCAGAAGTACCTTACCTGATTTTTGAAGGACCTAGATATATGTTATTGGTAGTTGGCCTCAAGGAATAGAACGAAGGATCCAGTGGACACATTAATGTATGAGGGGAGTGCTTGATTGCTTATTGACATGAAAGATACAATGTAAGGTGAGAGATTGATTTCTATTTTGTTGGGGATATTTATATTGATGTTCCAGGTATCTCAGCCCCAAGCACGGAGGTGGGGAGGGGGGGCAGTAGGTTGTGTGCCAAGAGTTGAGCAGCAGCCTGTTACAGTTACTTGATAGAGACAAGGTATGATATTGGAGTGCTACTGGTTGTAGCAGCTTAGAGTGTTGTACAGTAATATTATATATTACTACAATTATTACTATTATATATTACCTACTAGCTCATCTCGACCTCATTAGTGTTGCTCTCTGGAGGAAGCTGAACCTGACGTTCGCTGCTGCCACATCAACGAGTCTACCCCATCTGCCTGCGTACATCTCTGCTGCTACCATGCAAAACAATTCTAAGCTCGGTAAGGCCGCAAAGAAAGATAGCACACCTATCAGAATGAACCCAACCAGCCAAGTTAGCAACAGGAATAACGCGGCTGTCTCCCCCTTAGGGGGCATTAGATTCAAAATGCAAAACATGAAAACTGGTTCGATTTCAATAAAACTTTTTGAGGGGTTGTACATGAAAAGAGTTTCATCTGGCCCAAGTCTCAGCATCGTAGCATAAATAGGAAGGGAGAAAAAAATATTGAAGTAGGTGTCAAAATTATTCCAAAATGGTCAAAAACGAATATCAAACACAAGTGTCAACTGAAATCATATCTATGACTCTCGGCTATCACAATAGCATACATTAAAAAACTATTATAATTAGTTTTATTAGAACAAAATTTAAGGTAATTTTTTTTGTTTGCTTTTTTTTTGCTTTTTTTTCTTGCTTTTTTTTATCGGACGATTTGCATGAAACTTATACACCTGACTGCACGTATTCCTATCTGTAAGGGTGCCAATTTTGGAGAAAATTGGTTAAAGTCAACCTCAGCCACAGATTTTAGAAGTTAGACTTTACTATTTTCTTATGTATTTTCAACTAATATAAAACGTTTGAATAACTTTCACATTTGCATTCAATTTACATGAAACTTACACTTTATATGTAAAGTCTATGTCTCTAAACTTTCAAGTGTTCGTGTTTTCCTAAGTTTATTTATTGATTTTATAATAGCAATAAACATGACATATTTGCATAAATTTTTTTTTTGGGGGGGACTTTGACTATTTGTATTAGGAAAACTAAAGATGTTTTGAAAAATCCCCAACTAGAGATCCTTTATTATATGCTAATGTGTCAGAAAAGTGTCACAGAATGATTATATCTGAAAGGTGTGTTGTTTTATTTAAGTTTGAAAATGTGTAAAATTCTTTGAAAACAACAACAAAATTATTTCTCCCTTTCTATTTATTCTGCAGTACTGAAACTTGGAACAATTGCAGCGCTTTTCATATACAACTAGTGAAAAAATATTGGTTGACATTGAACAACTTTCCCGAAACCATTCTAATGCCCCCTTAGTGGCTGCCGGGGGGGGGGTACCGACCCTCCCTTCGTCAACAATAACAAACCTTCCCAGCTGAGTGAAGCGTCGCCACTGACTCGAGCCATGCAACAGTTATGTAACCATATGGAGCAACTTAAACGAGCTGCCTTCCCATGTTCTGACTTTAAGCGTTTCGCTGATAATCCATGGCTCAAACTATTGACTCAGATACATGATGACCAAAAGTCTATAATCCGAGAGCAGTCGGACCTGATAATGAAGCTACAGAGTGATGCTTTGGCCATGCACAAGATTAACAATGATTTGTCTGCCAGAGTCGGCCACCTCGAACAGGAATTAAGCTCTCTTCAGATCTCGGTTACTAGCTGTAAATCAGCAGAAACCTCTACGAAGCAAGAAGAGATGTTACAAAAGTTAGAGAACCATTTTAATTCCCTACAACAGCAACACACTGCAACCCAAGACGAATCAGACCAACTTAAGCTCCTAGATTCTGTTATCATCTCATCACATGATTTTCCCCATGATACTGACAGAGAAGACTGTACTGACATCGTGATCCAGGAATTGCGTACTAAGTTGAATTATTCAATCGAAGCAAGTAACATCAAGTCAGCTTATAGAGTGCTACGAAATCATCTGGTACAAATAACAGGAAGATTCGTGTGAAATTAGATAGCTGTTCCCGCAAGTCAGACCTTATCACTGCTGCAGTCACTATGAAATCCAATGTTTATGTGAACGAATGTCTAACCAGATTCAGACAAAATCTCTTATTTAAACTACGTGGAATCTGCAAAGATCTACTGCTATTAAACATTGTTTTGTGCGCGATGGTAAAATAATAGCTAGGAAGACTGACTGGAAAAACTTATGTCACAACCACTGAGGCACACCTCACTTCTTTCCTGGATGACTGTGGGATAACAGCTGTATAACCAGAACATATTTGTAGTCTCACATACTACCAAAGTGTACTTAAGCTCTGCCTTTCCTTTCCAAAGGTTTTTTAATTTAATTTTTATTTTTGTTTGTCATCTTTGTTGTTGAAATTGCTTGTTTTTACTCATAATTATTTGTTCTTAGTTAATCCCCTTGTCACTAAACCTAGGGCTTTTTATTACCCTGTTATATTTAAAGTAACTTGGTATTTTTTTCTTTTAATCATTTATTGGAATTAATTAATAGTATAATTGTTTATATAAGCATCTACCTCAGTATCATAGTAAAATCTTCCACAGAATATACTCTCACCCTGTTTATTTTTACACTTAGATTTATATTTGAGTAAAATTTCTAGATTTACTTAGATTTACATGTCATCATTTTTTTTTTGGAATTATCTATTTGAGCTCACTTTGTTTCTTGGTTCATAGTAATTATAGGATTTTAATTAACCATTACTAAGCTAATTATCTTTAAGATCATTTTACTTTATGATTATTATTTTTTCTTATTATTTTTATTTTACTTTATATTGTCAGTCTCTACTGATTTTTTTTTTATTTTATCTAACTTTGTCCTTCCTGGCTATCTATTGAATCTTTATTTTACTTCTAATTTGTTACTATTTTATTGTATTTGCTTTTATTCTTGTGTTTGGCTATATCGTGTATCTTGTATCGTGATCCCTCTGCATCTCTATGCACACTGATATTGATCCTGATCAAATCTTCTGTCTCATATCTACACCAACCAGCACATTGATCATCATTATTGCAAGTATTCACAGCACACCAGGCTAAAAAACAAACTCCAAAATAGCACCTGTTTTCAGTTTACAACCAAATGTTAGATCACTTGGTAAACATTTTGACGATATAAATGCATTACTCACAGCACTAGGTATAACTTATCTATCGTTCATTATTTTAACAGAACTTGGCTAAATAAAGACTATACCCAACTCTATAACTTAGCTGGTTATAAGCTATTCATAACTGTAGGCCTAATAAAAAAGGTANGGGATGAGTGACTGGTTCACGGAATACCAAATCCAGAAGACATTGACACATTTGTTGATGACCTTAATCACCAAATTGAGAGCTGTCTAAGAGTTCCGCGCCGTACGCCTGGGCGAAGTAACCCTCAGAGGAAGAAAATAAAATGGTATGAGAATGATTACATAAAGATGCTTAACGCAAATGTACGAGACATGAGTAGAGAGTACCGGAGACATCCCACTGAAAGTAGCCAAGAGTTGTTTAAAACTGTGTGTCAAGTAGCCAGGGAAGAGAAGATTAAAGAGCGGGAAAGACAATGGCTTGAGTTCACTAGCTCTATTGGACGGGAAACATCTGCAAGACAAGTGTGGGCAAAAATTCAGATAGCTAAGGGTGGCAGAGCCCGGCCTGCGGCTCACAAAGACCCCCAGGTAAGGCTGAAGAACTAATTCACAAGTGGAGTGATGCAGCATCCTCCTCCTCCCTCCCTGCAGAAATCAGCAGGGAACAGCTCCTGCGACATGATGACAGAAGAATTAGGATAACAAGAGCACTGTCTAGTGATGACGAATATGGGGAACCAATCACAGCCCAAGAAGTAAGGGGCGCTATGAAAAAGGGTAAAAGTACAGCACCTGGTGAAGATGGCGTCACCTACGACATACTCAATGCACTGTGTGAAGTGTCTGGGAATCCACTACTCCACCTGTTTAACAAGTCATTCCTAAGTGGAGTGTTGCCCACACAATGGAAACACGCAATAATTGTTCCCATACCGAAGCCCAATGACCCTGGTAATTACAGACCTATCAGTCTCGTGTCATGCACTTGCAAGATGCTTGAAAGGATCATCCTAAACCGACTGTTGCACAAAATAGGCAGGTTAGGGGAGGGGGTCAATGGATTTGTTAAAGGACGGAGCACAGCAAATTGTATAGTTAATTACTTGGCTAATGACACGGCTAGGTACTCTGTATTTGTTGACATCAAAGGAGCCTTCGACAAAGCACAGGGGATTGCGATCCTGGACGAGCTTGCATGCATGGGTGTCAAGGGAAGACTCATGAAATGGGTTGAAGACTACCTCACAGGAAGGAAAGCCAAGGTTTGCTTCAATGGAGCAGTCTCCAGAACAATGAATATGGAACTCGGGACCCCCCAAGGCGGAGTCTTAAGCCCTACACTATTCAATGTACTTATGAACGCCATTGCAAATATTGATTTTCCGGAAGGAACACAACAAGTGGGATATGCAGATGATGTCCTAATACAAGCTCCCACCTTGGGAAAAATTGAACAGTCCATTGAACTCCTTGGAAGGAAATGTATTGAGCTCGGTTTCACTCTCTCCACAAACAAGACGAAGGCATACTCCCATCACAAGCGGAGAGCAAATGAAGAACTGCAAATTAATGGTGTAACACTTGAATGGGTTGACCACTATCGGTACCTTGGCGTCACTGTCGGCTCTAACAAGGGAAGAAAGAGGAGCTCAATCAACTCATAGGAACATGCAAAAGTCGACTCAGGGCACTGAAAGCTATGACCTGGAATGGACATGGAGCCTCTATTGCCGTGCTTAAAATGATGTACACAGCCTATGTGCGCTCCGTCATAGACTATGCCGCACCAGTTCTGTGCACCTACTCCCAAAGCGATATGAAAAGGCTTGAAAGCATTCAAAATGAAGCCATGACAATCATTCTTGGAGTTCCAAGAACTGCCAAAACGTCTAATCTACGAGAGGAGTTGTCCCTTCCCAGTGTTAAAAGCAGAATTCAGGAGCTGAATGCTAAGCTTGCAATTAGGATAGCCAGAGATCCCCATTACAATGATATTGCTAAGAAAAAACTGAGCTCTGTGCTACTTTCAGGGGGAAACAGGAGAAGCAAAAAATGGCATCACAGATCAGTCTGCTACCTCGAAGAGCTTCACCTGCTTGAGCAAGCCCGTGAGCTCCTGCCTGTAGAGAGGTTACCTCCCTGGGAGGATGACTCATGCAAGATCATCATCAATGAAATGGCAATGAAAAAATCCAACATGTTACCACAAGAAATGAGGCACAAGTATCTCGAGGAAATTTATAAAGAAGCCGGAGATGAACTAGATCAAATCTACACTGACGGGTCATCTAATCCTGTCAATGGCAGGGCTGGTGCAGCATACACGGTAATCAAGGATAATACTTTCCAACGCAGAAATGAAGAAAAAGCACGTATTGAGAACTATGCCTCTTCAACGCAAGCAGAGCTAACTGCCATTGTTATGGCGCTAAGGTTTCTTGAACGGAACACTAATGGTGCAGTGATTTGCACCGATTCAAAAGCAGCACTGCAAAGCCTAAGTAAAAATCGGGCAGAAAATCTTGCAATAGTCGCTGAAATTAAGAGAGCTGTGAGAGTACTTACCAATCAGGGAAGAGTCATCAAGTTTCTGTGGATCCCCTCCCATGTTGGGATATGTGGGAATGAACGAGCAGATGTGCTGGCTGCTGAAGGCGCTGAAGGAGACCATATTGAATACTTCATACCCAAGACTCTACTACAAATTAGAGGTATTGTCAGGCAACATCACCGTGACAAGGTAACTGAGGAAAGGAGGATAGAAGCACAAACCAGTGAATCTGTACGATGGTACAACATGGTTGCAGCTGGCAATCCCAATCATTATGGCCGAAGAGGAGGAGGACGAGGGAGAGAATCAGTAATAGCGAGAATCCGTCTTGGATACAAATATCCATGGAGATATGGAATGGAAACAACAGTTGATCAGCGAAGTTGCAGAATCTGTGGTGAGAGTGATGGACACCGCCTTGACCACTATCTACGTGAATGTGAACACCTGAGAGACATCAAAAGTATGTGTAGAATAATAAACCCCACATTGTTTGAGTTAGGAAAACACTATTTGTCAAATATTGATACTGTTCTTAAAAGATTTCCCCATTTTGCACCCGCAAGATAACGTAAGCTTTTAAGGGTTGATAGATTTAATCTTCTTGTTTGAGGAGCTGTTCACTTGAGACAGTTAAGCAAGTCCCAGCTGTGTCTGGGTACAAGTGACAGGATGAACAACCCAGCGGGTTTTCTTCCTATTGGGGAGTGTTGTACATGCTGCTGCTATCGGCGGTATGTCCACACAAGATGAGTGGCGCTGCCCAATAAACTCGCCCCTCGGGGCAAAATTTAAAAAAATTTAAATACTGAAGGCACTAGACATGGAAGGGGCTGAGCATAGAATTGAGAAGGTTTCAGGCTAGGCTGGTACAAAAAAGACCGAGACCGTGTGTTAAAGATAGGTTTGCAAACAAGAACACAAAGGAGATGATCCTAAGAAGAAAAGCCACCTGCAACATGTGGGAGAATTAAAAAAGTATTCCTCCAGAGAGACATGACGAGGGAGGAGAGGGCCATGGCAGCAGAAACAATTAAGAAGCGCAGGGTGAGAGAGGAAAACCAGGAAATCACAGCTCCCAACACATCATCCCCAGAGGCGAGGGGGGAACCCACAACCAGCTACCCAGTAACACCAGCAGGGAGGGCAACCCCACCACCCTCCTCTGCATAGAAAACCCCCTACCCCAAACCCTCCCTGCCCCCCACTCAAGTACTCACCCAAATCTCCCTTCCCACCACACCCAATCCCCACCCTTCTACCCCTCCCCCTCCTCCTGCCGAGTACCCCCTCCTCCCTCCCCTTTCACCCCATACCCTCCCTGTCCCTCCCCCCTTCGCTTGACCCCCCACCCCTCATCCCAGTATCCTCTGCAACCCTGTTATTCACCTCACACCCATGGAACAGCTTCCCCCACTAGCTGAACACTCACCAAAGAGGCGATTTGAGAAGGGACAGAAGAAAGTGAGCCTCAAGGCAATGTACACTAACACAGATGGAATTACAAATAAAGCAAATGAACTTGGAGAACGGGAACTAGAGGAAAACCCAGACATAATACCCTCACAGAAACAAAGCTAACGAAAACCATAACAAATGCAGTGTTCCCACAGGACTATTATGTTATGAGGAAAGAGAGAGAAGGAAAAAGTGGTGGTGGTGTAGCTCTACTGGTAAGAAAAGGCTGGGATTTTGAGATGTTGTTCAGGGATGTGAAGGTTTCAGTGACTACATAACAGGTACAATAACAACAGGAGGGCAAAAAATTATAGTGGTAGACATATATAATCCACCACCAAATGACAGAAGACCCAGACAGGAATATGATAGAAACAACATGGCCACCATTAACATAATAGTGAGAGCAGCTTCTGTTGCTAGCAGGAATGGATCTGGACTACTAATCATGGGAGACATCAACCATGGGAAGATAGATTGGGAGAACAGAGACCCGCATGGAGGACCAGAAACATGGAGAGCTAAGCTGCTGGACGTGGCAACAAGAAACTTTCTAAGCCAGCACATCAAGGAACCAACGAGAATGAGAGGAGAAGATGAACCAGCAATGCTCGATTTGATATTTACCCTAAATGAGTGGGATATAAGGGAAGTCAAGATTGAAGCACCCTTGGGAATGAGTGATCACAGTGTACTGAACTTTGAGTACCTGGTAGAGCTAGGAATTATCTCCCCCAAAAAAGAACTAGGAAACAAAAGGTTGGCTTACCGAAAGGGAAATTACGAGGAGATGAGACGCTTCCTAAGGGAAATACCTTGAGACACAGACCTCAGAGCTAAGTCTGTACAAGATATGATGGACTATTTCACCCAAAAGTGTTAGGAGGCAGTAAGCAGATACATCCCGGCCCAAAAGGAAAAATCCGATAGCAAAAGAAGAATCCATGGTATAATAGGGCATGTATGGAAGCAAAGAGACTGAACAAAAGGGCGTGGAGGAACCTCCGGAATAACAGAACACCAGAAAGCAGAGAGAGATACCAGAGAACCAGGAATGAGTATGTCAGGGTGAGAAGAGAAGCAGAGAAAAGTTATGAAAATGATATAGCAAACAAAGCCAAGACCGAACCAAAGCTACTCCACAGTCACATCAGGAGGAAAACAACAGTGAAAGAACAGGTAGTGAAACTTAGAACAGGCGAGGACAGGTATACAGAGAATGACAAAGAGGTGTGTGAAGAACTCAACAAGAGGTTACAGGAGGTCTTCACAACAGAACAAGGTGAGGTCACTGTGCTAGGAGAAAGGGAAGTAAACCAGGCGGCCTTTGAAGGGTTCGAAATTACGAAATTATGAGAGAGGAGGTCAAGAGACACCTGCTGGATCTGGATGTTAGAAAGGCTGTTGGTCCAGACGGGATCTCGCCATGGGTACTGAAAGAGTGTGCAGAGGCACTTTGCTTGCCACTCTCCATAGTGTATAGTAGGTCACTGGAGACGGGAGACCTACCAGAACTATGGAAGACGGCGAACGTGGTCCCAATATACAAAAAGGGCGACAGGCAAGAGACACTGAACTACAGGCCAGTGTCCTTGACTTGTATACCATGCAAGGTGATGGAGAAGATCGTGAGAAAAAACCTGGTATCACATCTGGAGAGAAGGAACTTTGTGACAAATCGCCAACTTGGGTTCAGGGAGGATAAATCTTGCCTGACTGGCTTAATAGAATTCTATGGCCAGGTGACAAAGATTAAGCAAGAAAGAGAGGGCTGGGTGGACTGCATTTTCTTGGATTGTCGGAAAGCCTTTGACACAGTACCGCATAAGAGGCTGGTACATAAGCTGGAGAGATAGGCAGGTGTAGCTGGTAAGGTGCTCCAGTGGATAACGGAGTACCTAAGCAATAGGAAATAGAGAGTTACAGTGAGGTGTGAGACCTCCGATTGGCGTGAAGTCACCAGTGGAGTCCCACAGGAAGGCCTGAGGGGCCTCGTAGCATGGTGGATAGCGGGCAGGACTCGTAATTCTGTGGCGCGGGTTCGATTCCCGCACGAGGCAGAAACAAATGGGCAAAGTTTCTTTCACCCTGAATGCCCCTGTTACCTAGCAGTAAATAGGTACCTGGGAGTTAGTCAGCTGTCACGGGCTGCTTCCTGGGGTTTGTGTGTGTGTGTGGTGTGGGGAAAAAAAATGTTAGTAAGCAGTTGATTGACAGTTGAGAGGCGGGCCGAAAGAGCAAAGCTCAACCTCCGCAAACACAACTAGGTGAATACAGGGCTCTGTACCTGGTCCTATCTTGTTTCTGATATATGTAAATGATCTCCCGGAAGGTATAGATTCATTTCTCTCAATGTTTGTGGACGATGCCAAAATTATGAGAAGGATTAAGACAGAAGAGGACTGTTTGAGGCTTCAAGAAGACCTAGACAAGCTGAAGGAATGGTCGAACAAATGGTTGTTAGAGTTTAACCCAACCAAATGTAATGTAATGAAGATAGGTGTAGGGAGCAGGAGGCCAGATACAAGGTATCGTCTAGGAGAGGAAATTCTTCTGGAGTCAGAGAAAGAAAAAGACTTGGGGGTTGATATCACGCCAGACCTATCTCCTGCAGCCCATATCAAGAGGATAACATCAGCGGCATATGCCAGGCTGACCAACATAGAAACGGCATTCAGAAACTTGTGTAACGAATCATTCAGAACTTTGTATACCACATATGTCAGACCAATCCTGGAGTATACAGCCCCAGCATGGAGTTCATATCTAGTCAAGGATAAGACTACACTGGAAAAGGTTCAAAGGTTTCCCACCAGACTAGTACCCGAGCTGAGAGGTATGAGCTAAGAGGAGAGACTACGGGAATTAAACCTCACTTCGCTGGAAGACAGTAGAGTTAGGGGGGGACATGGTCACCACATTAAAGATTCTGAAGGGAATTGATAGGGTAGATAAAGGCAGGCTATTTAACACAAGGAGCACACGCACAAGGGGACACAGGTGGAAACTGAGTTCCCAATTGAGCCACAGAGATATTAGAAAGAACTTTTTTAGTGTCAGAGTGGTTGACAAATGGAATGCATTAGGAAGTGATGTGATGGAGGCTGACTCCATACACAGTTTCAAGTGTAGATATGATAGAGCCCAATAGGCTCAGGAATCTGTACACCTGTTGATTGATGGTTGAGAGGCGGGACCAAAGAGCCAGAGCTCAACCCCCACAAACACAACTAGGTGAGTAGTAGGCATCCTTCAGTCTCGGGAGACTATGGAGTTGCGCCCTAGTTGTCAATCCTGGTGTAGCGTCTGGTGTGACTGATGAGGCCAATCCCAGAGTGGCAGTCCATCCCACACCGAGCACAAACGAAGTCCGATTCTGGTCTGTCTTCCTGGCGACCGGCTTTCCTTCTCTGTCTCTTTGCCTCCGATTCCTTGGCAAGTGACTCCTCGAACTTGGAGAGACCTCTTTCAACAGACTGCCTTCAGGCTGAACGGTTTGCAGCCAGTGTCTCCCATATAGCAAGATCAACGTCCATGGGTTTCAGGTCCCTCTTGCATACGTCTTTGTACCGTAGCTGGGGCTTGCCTGTTGGACGCTTTCCCTGCATCAGCTCTCCATACAGGAGATCCTTGGGGATCCTACCGTCGCCCATTCGCACAACGTGCCCGAACCAGTGCATTCGCCTCTGTTTCAGCATTGTGTACATGCTAATGATCCTTGCTCTCCTCAAGACGTTGTTGTTTGTCACCTTGTCCTGCCAGGTGATGTCCAAGATGTGTCGAAGGCATCGCATGTGGTAGGCATTCAGCTGTCTTTCCTGACGGGCGCGGAGTGTCTAAGACTCACTGCCATAAAGAAGAGTACTCAGGACACAGGCTCTGTAAACCTGAATCTTGGTATACTCAGTTAGCCTATTGTTAGCCCACACTCTCTTTGTCAGTCTGGACATGGTAGTAGATGCCTTACCGATGCGTTTGATTAGCTCCGTATCAAGAGAGAGGGAGTCAGAGATTGTGGAGCCCAGGTACACGAAGTCGCGAACGACATCCAGTTTGGAATCGGAGATGCCGGTGTCAGGTGGGGAGTCCACTCCTTATCCCATGACTTGTGTTTTCTTCAGGCTGATGGTGAGTCCGAAAGCCTGAGAGGCCTCGCTGAAGCGGGTCATGAGCTGTTGGAGGTCTTCGGCTGAGTGGGCAGTGACTGCTGCGTCGTCGGCAAAAAGGAAGTCGCGCAGACACCTCAGCCGAACCTTTGTCTTGGCACTCAGCCTGGCGAGGTTAAAGAGCTTTCCATCCGCCCTGGTCCGGAGGTAAATGCCTTCCGTGACAGATCCGAAGGCGTGCCGCAGCATAACTGCGAAGAAAATCCCGAATAGGGTTGGAGCCAGTACGCAGCCCTGCTTTACTCCACTTCGGATGTCAAAGGCGTCTGATGTTAGGCCATCAAAGACCACGGTGCCCTTCATGTTCTCATAGAAAGATCTGATGATGCTGAGGAGCCTGGGTGGGCATCCGATTTTGGGGAGGATCTTGAACAGGCCATCCCTGCTGGCGATGTCGAAGGCCTTCGTCAGATTTATGAAGGCTACGAAGAGTGGCTGCTTCTGTTCCCTACATTTCTCCTGCAGTTGTCTGAGGGAAAAGACCATGTCGATGGTGGACCTGTCAGCTCTGAATCCGCATTGTGATTCTGGATAGACTCTCTCTGCAAGTACTTGGAGCCTCTTCAATGCGACTCGAGCAAACAGCTTTCCGACAGTACTGAGGAGGGAGATTCCACGGTAGTTGTTGCAGTCGCCCCTGTCACCTTATTCTTATACAGCGTGACGATGTTGGCATCCCTCATGTCCTGTGGCACTCTCCTTCTTCCCAGCAGAGGCAGAGAATTTCATGCAGCTCCATGAGCAGGCTACCTCTGCAGCACTTCAAGGTCTCAGCAGGAATGCCATCTTTGCCAGGAGCTTTACCAGGAGCAAGGGAGTCTAGGGCATCGCTGAGTTCTTCGAGGGTCGGTTCGCTGTCGAGCTCCATTAACACAGGCAGACACTCAATGGCGCTCAGGGCGTCTTCGGTGACCACATTGTCCCTGGCGTATAGCTCAGAGTAGTGCTCGACCCAGCGCTTCAGCTGCAGTGTCTGGTCCTGAATCACCTCGCCAGTGGCAGATTTCAGAGGAGCGGTCTTCCTCTGGATTGGGCCGAGGGCCTGCTTGATGCCGTCATACATTCCCCTTACATTGCCTGTATCCGCTGCAGTCTGTATCTGGGAGCAGAGCTGGAGCCAATAGTTGTTGGCACATCGCCTGGCGCTCTGCTGCACTTTGCAGCGGACGGCCCGAAGGATCTGTAAGTTGCGCTGACTTGGGCAGGCTTTGTAGGCTGCCAAGGCGTTTCCCTTCTCCTCGATGACAGGTGTCATCTCTTCCGAGTGAGCCTCAAACCAGTCTGCCGACCTGCTGGTCTTCTTGCCAAAGGTGGAAATGGCAGCGTTGAACACAGCGTCTCTGAAGTGCTCCCATCTTTTACAGGCAGTGACCCCGGCTGGGCCAGGAAGAGCTTCCTCGAGCACGTGTGCAAAATCTTCCACCTTGTCCTGGTTGCGGGTCTTGGTGGTGTCGATGCGAGGTCTGCCCGCCCTTTTCGCGGGATGAATTTTCCTTGGTTGCATCTTGACCCTGCTACATACCAGGGAGTGGTCGGTGTCACAGACAGCACTCTGGTAGCTACGCGTAATCTTGACGCTGGGTAGACTTGCATGCCTAGTAAGAATCAGGTCAAGCTGGTGCCAGTGCTTGGATCTGGGGTGTCTCCAAGATACTCGGTGTTGAGGCTTTGTGCCGAAGAACGTGTTGGTGACACAAAGACCATGAAGGCAGCAGAGTTCTAGCAGACGTTGCCGTTCTCATTCATCCTCCCTATGCCGAATTGACCCAGACAAGTGGGCCAAATGTTGTGCTCGGCACCCACTCTGGCGTTGAAGTCGCCGAGGATGAACAGTGGCTCCTTTACAGGGATTTTCGCTATGACTCTGTTGAGGTCATCGTAGAATTTTTCCTTTATCTCTGCTGGAGAAGTCAGGTTGGTGCATATGCACTAATTACATTGACTGGTCCTGTTTGGAGTGCAGTTGCAGAGACAGAATTCGTTCGGTTTCCCCCATCGGTGGCATAATGTATCCCAACAGTGCATTCCTGACGGAAAATCCCACACCATGTTCTCTGGTCTCATCAGGTGGTTTTCCTTGCCAGAAGAAAGAGAAGGTCCTCTCTCTCACAGATCCTGATCCAGGAAGCCTGGTCTCTTGAGAGCAACAATATCCATCTGCAGTTTGCTCAGCTCCCTATCGATGATTGCTGTTTTCGGGCGTCATTGATTTCTTGCAGGTCGTCAGAGAAACCTGGTGTCAGTGTCCTGACGTTCCATGTGCCCAGCTTTAGGCAGTTGATATTTTCTTTTTGGTTTATATTGCTTGGTGCAAAGTTGTCGGGCCGCTTGTCGGTTTCACGCTAAACCCCACGCACCAGTGAGGTTAACGGACCGTGGCGAGGCAACACCTTATGGCTGGGGTTTGCCCAGCTTGAGGAGGCGGGGCGGTAGGGCGCGCTGCCCAGTGGGGCGCATGACCCCTCCCACCGTGAAGCAACCCCTGGAGTCACACTCTTCACCAATCGAGCAGAAGACTTAAAAACGGTAGACTGTCGCTTCCCGTGTTGTTCGACACTGTGAGGCAAAGCTGGAGTGCCCTCTCCAGGGCGCAAAGCCGGGTAGGTAGATATGGAGAAGCTGTTACCCATGCAGCAGGTCCCCCTCTCCACGTTGCTGAAATTATCCAATAGAAAGGC
>WNGS01090559.1:45465-71822 GCA_020271785.1 Procambarus virginalis
AAAAAAAAAAAAAAAAAAAAAAAAATTGCCCTCCCTGAACCCATGTTGGCGATTTGTCACGAAGTCTCTTCTCTCCAGATGTGTTACCAGGTTTTTTCTCACGATCTTCACCATCATCTTGCATGGTATACAAGTCAGGACACTGGCCTGTAGTTCAGTGCCTCTTGCCTGTCGCCCTTTTTGTATATTGGACCACATTCGCCGTCTTTCATATTCTGGTAGGTCTCCCGTCTCCAGTGACTTACTATACACTATGGAGAGTGGCAAGCAAAGTGCCTCTGCACACTCTTTCAGTATCCAAGGTGAAATCCCGTCTGGCCCAACAGCCTTCTAACATCCAGATCCAGCAGGTGTCTCTTTACCTCCTCTCTCGTAATTTCGAACTCCTCCAAGGCCGCCTGATTTACCTCCCTTTCTCCTACACTGACCTCACTTGTTCTATTGTGAAGACCTCCTGGAACCTCTTGTTGAGTTCTTCACACACCTCTTTGTCATTCTCTGTATACCTGTCCTCGCCTGTTCTAAGTTTCAATACCTGTTCATTCACTGTTTTTTCCTTCTGATGTGACTGTGGAGTACCTTTGGTTCGGTCTTGGCTTTGTTTGCTATATCATTTTCAAAACTTTTCTCTGCTTCTCTTCTCATCCTGACGTACTCATTCCTGGCTCTCTGGTATCTCTCTCTGCTTTCTGGTGTTCTGTTATTCTGGAAGTTCCTCCACGCCCTTTTGTTAAGTTTCTTTCGCTTCCATACATTCCCTATTATACCATGGATTCTTCTGTTGCTTCTCGGATTTTTCCCTTTGGACCGGGATGAACCTGTTTACTGCCACCTGACACTTTTGGGTAACATAGTCCATCATACCCTGTACAGACTTATCTCTGAGGTCTGAGTCCCAAGGTATTCACTTAGGAAACTTCTCATCTGTACATAATTCCCCTTTCGGAATGCCAGCCTTTTGATTCCTAGTTCTTTTTTGGGGAGATAATTCCTAGCTCTACCAGGTACTCAAAGTTCAATACACTATGGTCACTCATTCCCAAGGGCGCTTCCATCTTAACTTCCCTTATATCCCACTCATTTAGGGTAAATATCAAATCAAGCATTGCTGGTTCATCTTCTCCTCTCATTCTTGTTGGGTCATTGACGTGCTGGCTTAGAAGTTTCTTGTTGCCACATCCAGCAGCTTAGCTCTCCATGTTTGGTCCTCCATGCGGGTCTCTGTTCTCCCAATCTATCTTCCCATGGTTGAGTCTCCCATTATAGTAGTCCAGATCCATTCCTGCTAGCAACAGAAGCTGCTCTTTCTATTATGTTTGGTGGCCATGTTGTTTCTATCATTCCTGTCTAGTCTTCTGTCATTTGGTGGAGGATTATATATGACTACGACTATAATTTTTTTCCCTCCATTTGTTATGGTACCTACTATGTAGTCACTGAAACCTTCACAGCCCTGAACAACCATCCCTCAATATCCCAGCCTTTTCTTACCAGTAGAGCTACCCCACCACCACCTTCCTTCCCTCTCTTTCCTCATAACATAATAGTCCTGTGGGACACTGCATTTGTGATCGTTTTCGTCAGTTTTGTTTCTGTGAGGGCTATTATGTCTGGGTTTTCCTCTAGTTCCTTCTCCAAGCTCATTCGCTTTATTTGTAATTCCATCTATGTTAGTGTACATTGCTTTGAGGCTCACTTTCCTCTGTCCCTTCTCAAATCGCTTCCTTGGTGAGTGTTCTGCTGGTGGGGGAAGCTGTTCCAGGTGTGAAGACCTGTGAGGTGGATAACAGGGTCTCAGAGGATACTAGGACGAGGGGCGGGGGTTCCGTGAAGGGGGAGGGGCAGGGAGGGTATGGGGTGAAAGGGGCGGGTGGACAGGAGGGAAAGGAGGGAGGGAAGACTCTGCGGGAGGAGGGGAGGGGCAAAAGGTTGGGGATTGGGTGTGGGGGGAGGGGTAGGTGGGTTTTCTATGCAGAGGGTGGCGGGTTATCCTCCCTCTGGTGTTACTGGGTAGCTGGTTGTGGTTCCCCCTCGCATCTGGGGGTTTGTGTTGGTAGCTGTGACCTCCTGGTTTTCCTCTCTCGCCCTGCGCCTCTTCCTTGCTTCTGCCGCCACGGCTCTCTCCTTCCTTGTCATGTCTCTTTGGAGGAATACTTTTTGAATGTGAGTTTTTTCCCAACTGTGAACCAGAGTGTGGTCGGGTCTACTGTAAAAACGCTGGTGTGGCACAGGTTTGGGGTCTCCAGAACTTTGCAGGAAATTCAGTTAAGTTCTGGGCTGGTCGACTTTTGTACCATCATGGTCGAGTCGGTTAAGGCAGGTATATGCGATTCACCATAAGGCAGGATCGAGTCACTCCATTGCCACAAAATTATTTTCATTGTTATATCACTTCACTGCGATTTCTTTCTTACTGAATTTGTACAGTGGGAAGGATTGGTGTGGATCCGTAGGGTGCGAAGTTAATCTTAACTACCTGACTGGCACTGATGCTGAGTGGACAGCACTCGATACTTGTAGTCCTTAGATTCCGGGTTCGATTCCCAGCAGAGGAGGGAAAAAAATGGGCAGAGTTTATTTCATCCTGATGTACCTGTTCACCTAGCAGTAAAATAGGTACCTGGGAGTTAAATGGCTACTACGGGCTGCTTCATGGGGGAGGGGGTGTAACAAAAAGGAGGCCTGGTCGAGGACTGGGCCGCGGGGATGCTAAGCCCCGAAATCATCTCAAGATAACCTCAAAATAGACGATTGGCAAATCCTCAGATATGTGTAGTGAGAGAGAACAGCATCTACACACATCCAAAGATACAAACAAGCATGTATACATGCATCCAAGGACACACACCAGCATGTACACATGCATTCAAGTATACACACGTCCAAGGATACACACCTTGGACGCAGGAAAGGAGCACGTCCAAGGTGTGTATCCTTGGCGCTGCTGGAAAGGAAAAGATCAGTGGTAGCTGTGGGTATTAAAGAGCAGGAAGGCTCTAATAGGAAAGAGTGGAATGGATGATAAGGACAAAGCGGCAGTGAATGAAATACTGAAGGCATAAATAGGATGAGTGGCTGGTTCACGGAATACCAAATCCCAGAAGACATTGATACATTTGTTGATGACCTTAATCACCAAATTGAGAGCTGTCTCAGAGTTCCGTGCCGTACGCTGGGCGAAGTAACCCTCAGAGGAAGAAAATAAAATGGTATGAGAACAATTACATAAAGATGCTTAACGCAAATGTAAGAGACATGAGTAGAGAGTACCGGAGACATCCCACTGAAAGTAACCAAGAGTTGTTTAAAACTGTGTGTCAAGTAGCCAGGAAGAGAAGATTAAAGAGCGGGAAAGACAATGGCTTGAGTTCACTAGCTCTATTGGACGGGAAACATCTGCAAGACAAGTGTGGGCAAAAATTCAGATAGCTAAGGGGGCAGAGCCCGGCCTGCGGCTCACAAAGACCCCCAGGGTAAGGCTGAAGAACTAATTCACAAGTGGAGTGATGCAGCATCCTCCTCCTCCCTCCCTGCAGAAATCAGCAGGGAACAGCTCCTGCGACATGATGACAGAAGAATTAGGATAACAAGAGCACTGTCTAGTGATGACGAATATGGGGAACCAATCACAGCCCAAGAAGTAAGGGGCTATGAAAAAGGGTAAAAGTACAGCACCTGGTGAAGATGGCGTCACCTACGACATACTCAATGCACTGTGTGAAGTGTCTGGGAATCCACTACTCCACCTGTTTAACAAGTCATTCCTAAGTGGAGTGTTGCCCACACAATGGAAACACGCAATAATTGTTCCCATACCGAAGCCCAATGACCCTGGTAATTACAGACCTATCAGTCTCGTGTCATGCACTTGCAAGATGCTTGAAAGGATCATCCTAAACCGACTGTTGCACAAAATAGGCAGGTTAGGGGAGGGGGTCAATGGATTTGTTAAAGGACGGAGCACAGCAAATTGTATAGTTAATTACTTGGCTAATGACACGGCTAGGTAC
The DNA here is from genome assembly GCA_020271785.1 of Procambarus virginalis. Classification (NCBI taxonomy): domain Eukaryota; kingdom Metazoa; phylum Arthropoda; class Malacostraca; order Decapoda; family Cambaridae; genus Procambarus; species Procambarus virginalis. The sequence continues at coordinate 49,476 of WNGS01090559.1, forward strand.
TCTGTATTTGTTGACATCAAAGGAGCCTTCGACAAAGCACAGGGGATTGCGATCCTGGACGAGCTTGCATGCATGGGTGTCAAGGGAGACTCATGAAATGGGTTGAAGACTACCTCACAGGAAGGAAGCCAAGGTTTGCTTCAATGGAGCAGTCTCCAGAACAATGAATATGGAACTCGGGACCCCCCAAGGCGGAGTCTTAAGCCCTACACTATTCAATGTACTTATGAACGCCATTGCAAATATTGATTTTCCGGAAGGAACACAACAAGTGGGATATGCAGATGATGTCCTAATACAAGCTCCCACCTTGGGAAAAATTGAACAGTCCATTGAACTCCTTGGAAGGAAATGTATTGAGCTCGGTTTCACTCTCTCCACAAACAAGACGAAGGCATACTCCCATCACAAGCGGAGAGCAAATGAAGAACTGCAAATTAATGGTGTAACACTTGAATGGGTTGACCACTATCGGTACCTTGGCGTCACTGTCGGCTCTAACAACGGAAGAAAGAGGAGCTCAATCAACACATAGGAACATCAAAAGTCGACTCAGGGCACTGAAAGCTATGACCTGGAATGGACATGGAGCCTCTATTGCCGTGCTTAAAATGATGTACACAGCCTATGTGCGCTCCGTCATAGACTATGCCGCACCAGTTCTGTGCACCTACTCCCAAAGCGATATGAAAAGGCTTGAAAGCATTCAAAATGAAGCCATACAATCATTCTTGGAGTTCCAAGAACTGCCAAAACGTCTAATCTACGAGAGGAGTTGTCCCTTCCCAGTGTTAAAAGCAGAATTAAGGAGCTGAATGCTAAGCTTGCAATTAGGATAGCCAGAGATCCCCATTACAATGATATTGCTAAGAAAAAACTGAGCTCTGTGCTACTTTCAGGGGGAAACAGGAGAAGCAAAAAATGGCATCACAGATCAGTCTGCTACCTCGAAGAGCTTCACCTGCTTGAGCAAGCCCGTGAGCTCCTGCCTGTAGAGAGGTTACCTCCCTGGGAGGATGACTCATGCAAGATCATCATCAATGAAATGGCAATGAAAAAATCCAACATGATACCACAAGAAATGAGGCACAAGTATCTCGAGGAAATTTATAAAGAAGCCGGAGATGAACTAGATCAAATCTACACTGACGGGTCATCTAATCCTGTCAATGGAAGGGCTGGTGCAGCATACACGGTAATCAAGGATAATGCTTTCCAACGCAGAAATGAAGAAAAAGCAAGTATTGAGAACTATGCCTCTTCAACGCAAGCAGAACTAACTGCCATTGTTATGGCGTTAAGGTTTCTTGAACGGAACACTAATGGTGCAGTGATTTGCACCGATTCAAAAGCAGCACTGCAAAGCCTAAGTAAAAATTGGGCAGAAAATCTTGCAATAGTCGCTGAAATTAAGAGAGCTGTGAGAGTACTTACCAATCAGGGAAGAGTCATCAAGTTTCTGTGGATCCCCTCCCATGTTGGAATATGTGGGAATGAACGAGCAGATGTGCTGGCTGCTGAAGGCGCTGAAGGAGACCATATTGAAAACTTCATACCCAAGACTCTACTGCAAATTAGAGGTATTGTCAGGCAACATCACCGTGACAAGGTAACTGAGGAAAGGAGGATAGAAGCACAAACCAGTGAATCTGTACGATGGTACAACATGGTTGCAGCTGGCAATCCCTATCATTATGGCCGAAGAGGAGGAGGACGAGGGAGAGAATCAGTAATAGCGAGAATCCATCTTGGATACAAATATCCATGGAGATATGGAATGGAAACAATAGTTGTTCAGAGAAGTTGCAGAATCTATGGTGAAAGTGATGGACACCGCCTTGACCACTATCTACGTGAATGTGAACACCTGCGAGACATCAAAAGTATGTGTAGAATAATAAACCCCACATTGTTTGAGTTAGGAAAACACTATTTGTCAAATATTGATACTGTTCTTAAAAGATTTACCCATTTTGCACCTGCAAGATAACGTAAGCTTTTAAGGGTTGATAGATGTTAATCTTCTTGTTTGAGGAGCTGTTCACTTGAGACAGTTAAGCAAGTCCGAGCTGTGTCTGGGTACAAGTGACAGGATGAACAACCCTGCGGGTTTTCTTCCTATTGGGGAGTGTTGTACATGCTGCTATGGCGGTATGTCCACTCACAGGATGAGTGGCGCTGCCCAATAAACTCGCTCCTCGGGGCAAAATTTAAAAAAATTTAAATACTGAAGGCACTAGACATGGAAGGGCTGAGCATAGAATTGAGAAGGTTTTCAGGCTAGGCTGGTACAAAAAAGACCGAGACCGTGTGTTAAAGATAGTGTTTGCAAACAAGAACACAAAGGAGATGATCCTAACAAAGAAAAGCCACCTGCAACATGTGGGAGAATTAAAAAAGTATTCCTCCAGAGAGACATGACGAAGGAGGAGAGGGCCATGGCAGCAGAAGCAATTAAGAAGCGCAGGGTGAGAGAGGAAAACCAGGAAATCACAGCTCCCAACACATCATCCCCAGAGGCGAGGGGGGAACCCACAACCAGCTACCCAGTAACACCAGCAGGGAGGGCAACCCCACCACCCTCCTCTGCATAGAAAACCACCCTACCCCCAAACCCTCCCTGCCCCCCACTCAAGTACTCACCCAAATCTCCCTTCCCTCCACACCCAATCCCCACCCTTCTACCCCTCCCCCTCCTCCTGCCGAGTACCCCCTCCTCCCTCCCCTTTCACCCCATACCCTCCCTGTCCCTCCCCCCTTCGCTTGACCCCCCACCCCTCATCCCAGTATCCTCTGCAACCCTGTTATTCACCTCACACCCATGGAACAGCTTCCCCCACCAGCTGAACACTCACCAAGGAGGCGATTTGAGAAGGGACAGAAGAAAGTGAGCCTCAAGGCAATGTACACTAACATAGATGGAATTACAAATAAAGCAATGAACTTGGAGAATGGGTACTAGAGACATAATAGCTCTCACAGAAACAAAGCTAACGAAAACCATAACAAATGCAGTGTTCCCACAGGACTATTATGTTATGAGGAAGAGAGAGAAGGAAGAAGTGGTGGTGGTGTAGCCCTGCTGGTAAGAAAAGGCTGGGATTTTGAGATGTTGTTCAGGGCTGTGAAGGTTTCAGTGACTACATAACAGGTACAATAACAACAGGAGGGCAAAAAATTATAGTGGTAGACATATATAATCCACCACCAAATGACAGAAGACCCAGACAGGAATATGATAGAACAACATGGCCACCATTAACATAATAGTGAGAGCAGCTTCTGTTGCTAGCGGAATGGATCTGGACTACTAATCATGGGAGACTCAACCATGGGAAGATAGATTGGGAGAACAGAGACCCGCATGGAGGACCAGAAACATGAGAGCTAAGCTGCTGGACGTGGCAACAAGAAACTTTCTAAGCCAGCACATCAAGGAACCAACGAGAATGAGAGGAGAAGTGAACCAGCAATGCTCGATTTGATATTTACCCTAAATGAGTGGGATATAGGGAAGTCAAGATTGAAGCCCCTTGGGAATGAGTGATCACAGTGTACTGAACTTTGAGTACCTGTAGAGCTAGGAATTATCTCCCCCAAAAAGAACTAGGAAACAAAAGTTGGCTTACCGAAAGGGAATTACGAGGAGATGAAAGCTACTAAGGGAAATACCTTGAGACACAGACCTCAGAGCTAAGTCTGTACAAGATATGATGGACTATCACCCAAAAGTTTAGGAGCAGTAGCAGATACATCCCGGCCCAAAGGAAAAATCCGATAGCAAAAGAAGAATCCATGGTATAATGGGCATGTATGGAAGCAAAGAGACTGAACAAAAGGGCGTGGAGGAACTCCGTAATAACAGACACCAGAAAGCAGAGAGAGATACCAGAGAACCAGGAATGAGTATGTCAGGGTGAGAAGAGAAGCAGAGAAAAGTTATGAAAATGATATAGCAAACAAAGCCAACCGAACCAAAGCTACTCCACAGTCACATCAGNTTCCAAATAGTGTAGAAAATGATGAAGTGCAAAGTCGTGCAAAGAAAAAGAAAAAATGAGTTATAACTCGATAAACAATTCATCGAGGGATATTCTTGTACTTAAGGACTCTCGTCCAAAACGACATGTTAAACGCCCTACACGATATGATGATTAATTGTGTTCCTATGTAATGCAAAGTATTTATTTGTTATGCTAAACTAAATTTAATATTGTTTGAATAATGCAGATCTCTCATTCAATATTTTGTAACTTTGTATTACAGTTTCTTTCATGTTTGTTTAACATTGCATATGTATTTTTAACATTGAAATCCTTTGTGGTAAAGATTGTTTAAATTCTTTGTGTGTTTAATTAATGTTAAATGTATGCAATATCTCTTGATATGTTAATAACTTACTTTGTGTCAATAACTTTGCTTTGTGCTACAAGCATGGTAGACATCCTGTATTCATTCTTTTTAAAGAAAAGGAGGGATGTCATGTTCACAGAAAATGGTACCATCCGTTTTCTATGTGCGGCGGCTGGACGCCACTAGAGAGAGAAGGTAAACAACAGCATACAGGACGCTACCAGCTTGGGAGCTACTCTATCATGTAGTTATTTAAGTATTAAAGTCAGTAACCAGGAATGACTTTACATCAACCTTACAACCAAGACTATCTCGGCTATACACAGACACCACAGTATCATATCCATGAAAAATTCATTTGGGTTATCGATCTTTAGTGCGTTTAATGGCTCGCTGAAGACAGAGTCGTATTGCTTCCTCAGTAGCTCGCTCATTTCTTTGTTGTCATCGGTGAAAGTTCCATCTTCCTTTCGCAGGGGCCCGATACTAGATACTGGAGGGGCGTCATCTGTTGCACACGCTATACTAAATAGGTTACGATTTGATTTCAATGTTTCCAATTGCATTGATAAATTGAACTTTCATAGATTTTGATTTATCTTAATAATGATTCAATTATTTTGTATGTCATTGCAATGGAATTGAGCTGTGTTGTTTACCATACCGTTTATTTCATAAATATACGTATAGATGCCACACCTGTGACAGGTAAAAATATTCTTTATTAAAGAAACAGCGTCATCTGTTGCACATAAGAGCAACACACACTATACTAAATATGTTCTGATTCCATTTCAATGTTTCCAAATGCATTGACAAATCAAATTTTCATAGATTTCGATTTATTTTCAGTTTGATTTAATTATTTTGAGTGACATTGCATTGGAATTGAGGTGTTTTGTTTACCATACCAATTATATCGTGAGTATAAGTATAGATGCCACACCTGTGATAGGTAAAATCATGCTTTTTTTGAAAACAGTGCCATCTGTTGCACGTAAGAGCATCACACGCTATACTAAATATGTTACAATTTTTATATCAATGCTTCCGATTTCATTGATAAATTGAATTTTAATAGATTTCAATTTATTTTCAGTTTGATTTAATTATTTTGTGTGACATTGCATTGGAATTGAGCTGTGATGTTTATCATACTGTTCATTTCATGAGTATAGTTTATTTTTTTATTTTTTCATTGTTTTTCATTTCGTTTTTTAACTATTTATCTTATATTTCAGTGATGGGAACATCGGATCATTTAGGAGTGCATCGGACGAGGGAGTCCGGGAATGGTGGTGAGGACGAGGGGGACGGGAGTGGAGGATGGTGGGGAGGACAAAGGGACTGGGGAGGGGGGTAGTGGTGGGGAGGACGAGGAGACAGGGGGAATGGAGAAAGTGGGGAGGACGAGGGGACAGGGGTGTGGGGGATGGTGGGGAAGATAAGGGGACGAGGGAAGGGGGAATGGTAGGAAACACGAGGGGATAGGGGAATGGGAGATAGTGGGAAGGATGAGGTGACGTTGGACTGGGAATGGTTAGGGAGATGAAGGGACGCTGGAGTGGGGGATGGTCGGGAGTTCAAAGGGACAGGGGAAGGAGGGAATAGTGGAGAGGAAGAGGGGGGATGGGGGAGTGAGGAATGGTTGGGAGGACGAGCACCACATGTTGGACTTAAAAGCAACACAAAAGTTCTTCGCCGATTGCTTTGAAATTTTGACACAAAGTTTAATTCGAATACACGTGTGAAGTTATATACCTACTATATAGATGTCACACCTGTGACAGGTAAAAACATTCTTTAAAAAAAAAATCAATGCCATCTGTTGCACGTAATAGCAACGCATGCTTTATTAAATATGTTACGATTCATTTTCATTGTTTCCGATTGTAATGATAAATTGAATTTTCATAGATTTTGATTTATTTTCATTTTGATTTAAATATTTTGTGCGACATTGTGTTGGAATTGAGCTGTGTTGTTTTCCATACTGTTCATTTTGTAAGTATAAGTATAGGTACCACACCTGTGACAGATAAAAAACATTCTTGTTTTAAGAAACAGCACAATCTGTTGCACATAGGAGCAACACATGCTATATTAAATATGTTACAATTCCATTTCAATGTTTCCAAATGCATTGATAAATTGAATTTTCATAACTTACGATTGATTTTAATTTTGAATTAATTATTTTGTGTGACATTGCTTTGGAATTTAGCTGTGTTGTTTACCATACCATTCATTTAGTGAGTACAAGTATAGATGCCACACCTGTGACAGGTAAAAACATGTTTTTTTTTAAGTAGTACCGTCTGTTGCATGTAAGAGCAATCCACGCTATTCTAAATATGTTACGATTCCATTTCAATGTTTCCATTTTCATAGATTAATTGAATTTTCATAGATTTCGATTTATTTTCAATTTTATTTTAATTATTTTGTGTTACATTGCATAGGAATTGAGCTGTGTTGCTTACCATACCATTCATTTCGTGAGTATAATTTATTTGTTTATTTTTCCATTGTTTTTTTAATTTTTTTCATGTATTTCAGTGATGGGAACTGTTATGACCACGCATACACCAGTATGATCATACTGAGATTGGTGTATGAGTGTGCTTAAACTATGCAGTGATATCTTGGTTGATAGCCTCGTATCACGAATATTGTGTATATGATGTAATCTCATGTTACCGTATATTATTCTTATTTTATATATTCTCAATGTGTGACATACATTTCCAAGTCTATATTAATTATGTATGAAAGATGTATGGCATGTTATTGTGGATATACTGTATATATATTAGATGTCTAGTTATAGCAGTAGCCTAATGTCATAGATTTGAAAAAACATCCTGGTATGTTTATTGTAAGTTATGCTTCATCAATGCTATATAGGTAACATTATGTGGACCATGTTAGAGAGTGTATACATTTAGTTTCCATATGTATTCATCACATGTATACTGAGAAGATTCCATTTTAGTGTTGTACTTAGCATTGTCCCATTGTCAGTACATAATATGAAATTATGCAACCCGTCCTCGCAAATTCGTATAGTCAATATTGACGTATTAAATTCGCAGTCTCCGTGGTGTAGTGGTAAGACACTCGCCTGGCGTTCCGCGAGCGCTATGTCATGGGTTCGTATCCTGGCCGGGGAGGATTTACTGGGCGCAATTCCTTAACTGTAGCCTCTGTTTAACGCAACAGTAAAATGTGTACTTGGATGAAAAAACGATTCTTCGCGGCGGGGATCGTATTCCAGGGACCTGCCCGAAACGCTACGCGTACTAGTGGCTGTACAAGAATGTAACAACTCTTGTATATATCTCAATACGTGCATAGGTGACATATTAAACATAATAGTTTACCTTGAAAAGCTTCATAGAAAACACTGACTTTACTTAACCTTGTTAGTATGTTAAGATAAGCATCTTATATCTTCGTAATTACAATTGTTACTTAACCTATTGTAGGTATAGGTTATGCGTGGTATATATAGGTATATGCGTGGTCATAACCTATTGTAGGTATAGGTTAAGTAATAATTGTAATTACGAAGCAATAAGATGCTTATCTTAACATACTAACAAGGTTAGGTAAGGTCGGTGTTTTCTATGAAGCTTTTCAAGGTAAACTATTATGTTTAGTATATCACCTATGCACGTATTTAATAAGTCAATATTGACTATACGAATTTGCGAGGACGGGTTGGATTATGGCACTGTGCAACGTTTTCCACTTAGACAATCTTATGATACACGTGTTATATATATTTAATATATTTATTATCTCTGTATGCATATGTATTACCGTTGGCAAATGTCCTTGAATCCTCCCCCCCCCCATCTCCCCTCTCCCCCAGAGATGTACCGACTTGCCAGTGTTGCCATCTCATATCCGTGTGATTTCTTTGTGTATTTATTTGGTAATTCAAGATAATTTCCTTATTGGATTCAATTATTATTGTATATCATTATGTAAGATTGTGCCTTATACTCTTTTAGTTGTTGTATAGTGAATTAGAAGTTCCTGAGTGAGTTTATATTGTAAATGAGTTAGCGAGATTTGAAAGTTGAAGGTCAGTTGACTTATTGGAGTTGGTTACAGTATCGCCTCTCGGCAAGCTTGCCTCAAGACGTCACTATTCTCTGATCTCCTCAGGCGAGCAGACCTGTTAGGGTTTAGTCCGTGATTTGTGACCTTATTTGGGTAGTGTTGTCTGCTAGAGTTATACCCATGGAACTGTATGTATTTATATGGATCATTTTCTGCTGTTGTCCATTATGTATACCAGGTGGTAGGTGATTTTTTATATGTCTTAGTGAGGTGATATATTTTGAGGAACTTGTGAAATGCCAAGGTGCTGTATGTGATAGCATTCCTCTTACCTAATGTGTTATTGATTGACACACAACCATTCTTGTCGGTAATAGCCGGATATAGGCACTAGTGTTCCATTGCGTTAGGCAAAGTTCCTGGTGTCAGCTAGTGTTGATTGATGCAGTTTACAGACCTGTATTTGATTGATCATGCCCAGTTGTTGAGAAGCTGGATATAGTATTAGAGTGTGTGATATTAGTAGAGTGTTTTACTGAGTAATGTTGTGGTATGTTCTTAATGCCAGTAAACTGGAATATTTGTTGCTAGCCTTTTACTCCCCTAGAACCTTGATTGATATGTGGCCAGGCTACGTGTTCCAGTGACGGTGAAGGTTACTCCCTTAAGATATAAATATGGAGGTCTTATCTCTCTGACCATAACAGGAACATCAGATCATTTGGGAATGCATCAGACGAGAGAGTGGGGAATGGTGGGGAGGACGAGGAGATGGGGGAGTTGGGGATGAGGGGACAGGGGAATTGAGAATGGTGGGGGAGGACAAGGGTACATGGGAGTGGGGAATGGAAGGGAGGACGGTGGGATGTGGGAGGAGGGAATGGTTGGGTGGACGAGGGGATGGGGGAGTGGGAGATGGTGGGGAGGACAAGAGAACGGTGGAGTGGGAAATGTTTAGGAGGGCGAGGGAATGGTGCAGTGGGGGATGGAGGAGAGGACAAAAGGAAGGGGGAGGAGGGAATGGTGGGGAGGGCGAGGGGACAGGGGAAGTGAGGAAAGATTGGGAGGACGAAGAGACGGGGAAAGGCAGAATGGTGGGAAGGACTGGGAGTCAGGGAAAGGTTTCTGTGGCTCAGCAACACACATGCGCTGCTGAGTCACAGCAATGCGTGGCTGGGTATAGCTAGTATAGCTAGTCTATACAAATAAAAACGTAAGTGTTCGTTTGTTCCAAATCGCTAATGTTCGAAAGTTCTTCAGCCAATTGCTTTGAAATTTTCACACAACGTTCCATTCGCATACAAGCACCTTTTTATGTATATACTATACATGTCATGCCAGTGACATGTAAAAACACTCCTTTTTGAAAAAAATTTCATGTGAGTTTTCATGTGAGGGAAATCTCCGAAACCAATTTACCGATTGCCTTGAAATTTTGATACAACATTGCATTCAAATGTGACGTGTTTGTATATACCTATTATATACATGCCACGCCTGTGACAGGTAAGAACATGATTTTTTTAAACAGTGCCTTCTGTTAGAAGTAAGACCAACACATGCTGTAATCTCCAAAAGTTCTTCACCGATTGCTTTGGAATTTTTAGACACCATTCCATTCCAATATGCGTATGTTTTCATATACATACTATATAGATGCCACACCTGTAACAGGTATAAACAAGCTTTAAAAAAAATGTGCCATCTGTTGCACGTAAAAGCACACATGCTATACAAATATGTTTCGAATCTATTTCAGTGTTTCTGATTGCATTGATAAGTTGAATTTTCATAGATGTCGATTTATTTTAATTTTAAATAAATTATTATTTTGAGTGCCATCGTGGTGGAATTGAGCTGCGTTGTTTACCATACTGTTCATTTCATAAGTATAGTTTATTTTTTTTTTTTTTCATTTCGTTTTTTTACCGTTCTTTTATTTTTCACCAGTGATGGGAACATTATATCATTTGGGAGAGCATCGAACAAGGGAGTTGGAGGACAAGGGGACAGGAGTGGGTGATGGTGGGGAGGACGAGGGGATGGGGGAGGGTGAATGGTGGGAGGAGGAGAGGACAGGGGGGGGGGTAGGAATGGTGGGGAGGACAGGAGGACAGGGAAAAGTTGCTGTGGCTCAGCAACGCTCGTGCGTTGCTGAGCCACAGCAACGCGTGGCAGGGTACAGCTAGTATATGTATATGTTTATATTACTGCCCTGGGAGCTGTGCGTGACTGGTGGAAATCTTAATCGCGAAATTAGGGTTTATAGTGTTAACTAAGAGGTCTTTAACTAATCAGGGATTCACAGTGTTTAATGAGGGAGCAAACAATAACTGGTTGCTCTGCTAAATAGGATAATAGTGCCAGCTGTCAGTGGAGCGACGGTGTTTGAGTTAACCTATTTTCATTTCTGAAGTAATTATCTGTCCCTGACATTGACCTTGACTGGTCTATGTCACTTGGGCTGACTCTGACTGGTCTATGTCACTTGGGCTGACACTGACTGGTCTATGTCACTTGGCTGACACTGACTGGTCTATGTCACTTGGGCTGACACTGACTGGTCTATGTCACTTGGGCTGACACTGACTGGTCTATGTCACTTGGACTGACACTGACTGGTCTATGGCACTTGGGCTGACACTAACTGGTCTATGTCACTTGGGCTGACACTGACTGGTCTACTACACAGTCTGGCACATAACTGACTGGTCTATGGCACTTGGGCTGACACTGACTGTCTATGGCACTAGGGCTGACACTGACTGGTCTATGTCACTTGGGACTGACACTGACTGGTCTATGTCACTTGGACTGACACTGACTGGTCTATGTCACTTGGACTGACACTGACTGGTCTATGGCACTTGGGCTGACACTGACTGGTCTATGGCACTTGGGCTGACACTGACTGGTCTATGGCACTTGGGCTGACACTGACTGGTCTATGTCACTTGGACTGACACTGACTGGTCTATGTCACTTGGGCTGACACTGACTGGTCTATGGCACTTGGGCTGACACTGACTGGTCTATGTCACTTGGGCTGACACTGACTGGTCTATGGCACTTGGGCTGACACTGACTGGTCTATGTCACTTGGGCTGACACTGACCGGTCTATGGCACTTGGGCTGACACTGACCGGTCTATGGCACTTGGGCTGACACTGACTGGTCTATGTCACTTGGACTGACACTGACTGGTCTATGTCACTTGGACTGACACTGACTGGTCTATGTCACTTGGGCTGACACTGACCGGTCTATGGCACTTGGGCTGACACTGACTGGTCTATGTCACTTGGGCTGACACTGACTGGTCTATGTCACTTGGCTGACACTGACTGGTCTATGGCACTTGGGCTGACACTGACTGGTCTATGGCACTTGGGCTGACACTGACTGGTCTATGTCACGGGCTGACACTGACTGGTCTATGGCACTTGGGCTGACACTGACTGGTCTATGTCACTTGGGCTGACACTGACTGGTCTATGGCACTTGGGCTGACACTGACTGGTCTATGTCACTTGGCTGACACTGACTGGTCTATGGCACTTGGGCTGACACTGACTGGTCTATGTCACTTGGCTGACACTGACTGGTCTATGGCACTTGGGCTGACACTGACTGGTCTATGTCACTTGGGCTGACACTGACTGGTCTATGTCACTTGGGCTGACACTGACTGGTCTATGTCACTTGGGCTGACACTGACTGGTCTATGGCACCTGGGCTGACACTGACTGGTCATGGCACTTGGACTGACACTGACTGGTCTATGTCACTTGGGCTGACACTGACTGGTCTATGGCACTTGGGCTGACACTGACTGGTCTATGTCACTTGGGCTGACACTGACTGGTCTATGTCACTTGGGCTGACACTGACTGGTCTATGTCACTTGGGCTGACACTGACTGGTCTATGTCACTTGGGCTGACACTGACTGGTCTATGGCACTTGGACTGACACTGACCGGTCTATGTCACTTGGGCTGACACTGACTGGTCTATGGCACTTGGGCTGACACTGACTGGTCTATGGCACTTGGGCTGACACTGACTGGTCTATGGCACTTGGACTGACACTGACTGGTCTATGTCACTTGGACTGACACTGACTGGTCTATGGCACTTGGGCTGACACTGACTGGTCTATGGCACTTGGGCTGACACTGACTGGTCTATGGCACTTGGACTGACACTGACTGGTCTATGTCACTTGGACTGACACTGACTGGTCTATGTCACTTGGGCTGACACTGACTGGTCTATGTCACTTGGGCTGACACTGACTGGTCTATGGCACTTGGACTGACACTGACCGGTCTATGTCACTTGGGCTGACACTGACTGGTCTATGGCACTTGGGCTGACACTGACTGGTCTATGGCACTTGGGCTGACACTGACTGGTCTATGGCACTTGGACTGACACTGACTGGTCTATGTCACTTGGACTGACACTGACTGGTCTATGGCACTTGGGCTGACACTGACTGGTCTTGGCACTTGGACTGACACTAACTGGTCTATGGCACTTGGACTGACACTGACTGGTCTATGTCACTTGGACTGACACTAACTGGTCTATGTCACTTGGGCTGACACTGACCGGTCTATGGCACTTGGGCTGACACTGACTGGTCTATGTCACGGGCTGACACTGACTGGTCTATGTCACTAGGGCTGACACTGACTGGTCTATGTCACTTGGACTGACACTGACTGGTCTATGTCACGGGCTGACACTGACTGGTCTATGGCACTTGGGCTGACACTGACTGGTCTATGTCACTTGGGCTGACACCAACTGGTCTATGTCACTTGGGCTGACACTGACTGGTCTATGTCACTTGGGCTGACACTGACTGGTCTATGTCACTTGGACTGACACTAACTGGTCTATGTCACGGGCTGACACTGACTGGTCTGTGTCACTAGGGCTGACACTGACTGGTCTATGTCACTTGGACTGACACTGACTGGTCTATGTCACGGGCTGACACTGACTGGTCTATGGCACTTGGGCTGACACTGACTGGTCTATGTCACTTGGGCTGACACCAACTGGTCTATGTCACTTGGGCTGACACTGACTGGTCTATGTCACTTGGGCTGACACTGACTGGTCTATGTCACTTGGACTGACACTAACTGGTCTATGGCACTTGGGCTGACACTGACTGGTCTATGGCACTAGGGCTGACACTGACTGGTCTATGTCACTTGGGCTGACACTGACTGGTCTATGGCACTTGGGCTGACACTGACTGGTCTATGGCACTTGGGCTGACACTGACTGGTCTATGTCACTTGGGCTGACACTAACTGGTCTATGTCACTTGGGCTGACACTGACTGGTCTATGGCACTTGGGCTGACACTGACTGGTCTATGTCACTTGGGCTGACACTGACTGGTCTATGGCACTTGGGCTGACACTGACTGGTCTATGTCACTTGGGCTGACACTGACTGGTCTATGTCACTTGGGCTGACACTGACTGGTCTATGGCACTTGGACTGACACTGACTGGTCTATGGCACTTGGACTGACACTGACTGGTCTATGGCACTTGGGCTGACACTGACTGGTCTATGTCACTTGGACTGACACTGACTGGTCTATGGCACTTGGGCTGACACTGACTGGTCTATGGCACTTGCAAGACTCAAGTTGACCAGCAGCCTGTTTTTGATATATATATCAGTCTTCTGTTCTGCACAATATATCCCCCAATATATATGGCATATATTGCAGAGAACTAAATTACTAATATAATACTAATACTAAATTACTAATATATTACTAATATAATTATTAAGTTAAATAAAGGATTTCAAGCGTGTTCTTCTTCCGAAAACAGAGAACTGTAAGATTTGTACATTAATGACAATTCATATTTTGATATCGAGAGGAAATAATAAATATATTGTTAGTATAGCTTTGACGCCGGGGAAGTTCATTGCCCCTTTTGCATTGTACCTTTGACACATATTTGTGCAGCCTGGCATCTTGCAGCCTGGCATCTTGCAGCCTGGCATCTTGCAGCCTGGCATCTTGCAGCCTGGCATCTTGCAGCCTGGGATCTTGCAGTCAGGCATCTTGCAGCCTGGGATCTTGCAGCCTGGCATCTTGCAGCCTGGCATCTTGCAGCCTGGCATCTTGCAGCCTGGCATCTTGCAGCCTGGCATCTTGCAGCCTGGGATCTTGCAGTCAGGCATCTTGCAGCCTGGGATCTTGCAGCCTGGCATCTTGCAGTCAGGCATCTTGCAGCCTGGGATCTTGCAGCCTGGCATCTTGCAGTCAGGCATCTTGCAGCCTGGGATCTTGCAGCCTGGCATCTTGCAGCCTGGCATCTTGCAGTCAGGCATCTTGCAGCCTGGCATCTTGCAGTCAGGCATCTTGCAGCCTGGGATCTTGCAGCCTGGCATCTTGCAGTCAGGCATCTTGCAGCCTGGGATCTTGCAGCCTGGCATCTTGCAGTCAGGCATCTTGCAGCCTGGGATCTTGCAGCCTGGCATCTTGCAGCCTGGCATCTTGCAGTCAGGCATCTTGCAGCCTGGCATCTTGCAGTCAGGCATCTTGCAGCCTGGGATCTTGCAGCCTGGCATCTTGCAGCCTGGCATCTTGCAGTCAGGCATCTTGCAGCCTGGGATCTTGCAGCCTGGCATCTTGCAGCCTGGCATCTTGCAGTCAGGCATCTTGCATCCTGGCATCTTGCAGTCAGGCATCATGCAGCCTGGGATCTTGCAGCCTGGCATCTTGCAGCCTGGCATCTTGCAGTCAGGCATCTTGCAGCCTGGCATCTTGCAGTCAGGCATCTTGCAGCCTGGGATCTTGCAGCCTGGCATCTTGCAGCCTGGCATCTTGCAGTCAGGCATCTTGCAGCCTGGGATCTTGCAGCCTGGCATCTTGCAGCCTGGCATCTTGCAGTCAGGCATCTTGCAGCCTGGCATCTTGCAGTCAGGCATCTTGCAGCCTGGGATCTTGCAGCCTGGCATCTTGCAGCCTGGCATCTTGCAGTCAGGCATCTTGCAGCCTGGCATCTTGCAGTCAGGCATCTTGCAGCCTGTCATCTTGCAGTCAGGCATCTTGCAGCCTGGCATCTTGCAGTCAGGCATCTTGCAGCCTGGGATCTTGCAGCCTGGCATCTTGCAGCCTGGCATCTTGCAGCCTGGCATCTTGCAGCCTGGCATCTTGTAGACTGGCATCTTGCAGCCTGGCATCTTGTAGACTGGCATTTTGCAGCCTGGCATCTTGCAGCCTGGCATCTTGTAGACTGGCATCTTGCAGCCTAGCATCTTGTAGACTGGCATCTTACTTACGGCAAAAAGGACCTTAAACATAATACAGGGTACAAAACACAATCAAATCTTCCCATAGTAGAAAAACAGCATGTCAAGGATTTGGGAATAATGATGTCCGACGAACTAACGTTTAGGGAGCATAACCAAGCAAATATTGCGTCAGCCAGAAAAATGATAGGATGGATTACGAGAACTTTCAAATCCAGGGATCCCATCACAATGGTTGTACTCTTCAAGTCACTTGTGTTGTCCCGTCTCGAGTACTGCTCAGTACTCACTTCCCCCTTCAGATCAGGAGAGATTACTGACATAGAGGGAATACAGAGAACATATACGGCACGCATAGACGCGATAAAACACCTAAATTATTGGGATCGTCTCAAAGCTCTCCAAATGTACTCTCTAGAAAGGAGACGAGAGAGATATCAAATAATATACAGATGGAAAATACTGGAGGGCCAGGTCCCAAATCTGCACAGTAAAATAACAACGTACTGGAGTGAACGATATGGAAGAAATGCAAGATTGAACCAGTGAAGAGCAGAGGTGCCATAGGCACAATCAGAGAGCACTGTATAAACATCAGAGGTCCGCGGTTGTTCAACGTCCTCCCAGCGACTATAAGAAATATTGCCGGAACAACCGTGGACATCTTCAAGAGAAAACTGGACTGTTTTCTAAGAGAAGTTCCGGATCAGCCGGGCTGTGGTGGGTATGTGGGCCTGCGGGCCGCTCCAAGCAACAGCCTGGTGGACCAAACTCTCACAAGTCGAGCCTGGCCTCGGGCCGGGCTTGGGGAGTAGAAGAACTCCCAGAACCCCATCAACCAGGTATCAAGCTGGTACTGCATGGCATCTTGCATCCTAGCATCTTGCACCATGGCATCTTGCACCATGGCATCTTGCAGCCTGGCATCTTGCAGCATGGCATCTTGCAGTCTGGCATCATACAGCCTGGCATCTTGCAGCCTGGTATCTTGCAACATGGTATCTTGCAGCATGGCATCTTGCAGCATGGCATCTTACAGCCTGGCATCTTACAGACTGGCATCTTACAGCCTGGCATCTTGCAGACTGGCATCTTGCAGTCTGGCATCATACAGCCTGGCATCTTGCAGCCTGGTATCTTGCAACATGGTATCTTGCATCCTGGCATCTTGCAGCATGGCATCTTAGAGCCTGGCATCTTACAGCATGACATTTTGCAGCATGGCATCTTAGAGCCTGGCATCTTGCAACCTGACATCTTGCAACCTGGCATCTTGCAACCTAACATCTTGCAACCTGGCATAATGCAACATGACATCTTGCAACTTGGCATCTTGCAACCTGACATCTTGCAACCTGGCATCTTGCAACCTGACATATTGCAACCTGGCATCTTGCAACCTGACATCTTGCAACCTGGCATCTTGCAACCTGGCATCTTGCAACCTGACATCTTGCAACCTGGCATGATGGGTAAGCACTTGTTAACTTCCTGAGAGGGTGGCGCGTTAGTCGAAACTGAAGGCTGGGTACTCACTGTGACTATATTATATAAAGTTACCTCTATATTACATAGAGGTAACTTTATTTTATAGAACGGTCAGAAACCCAAGCAGGTGGATGTAACCCTTGCCGCCTCCTCCTTTCCACATTCCTTCCCATCTATTTACCTCTCCCTTCCCTCTACCCTCGTTCTAACTTACCCTTCACCTGCCTTCTTTCGCTCAATTTCCTCCCTTTCCCCTCCCTCCATTTATCCCCTTCCTCTCGTTCTCTCATTCACACATGTATCTCTCTCTCTCTCTCTCATCCACTTCATTCGCTTCTCTCCCTCCTCCTCCTCCTCCTCTGGCTCGGCCGCTATTATACTTTCCGACCAATCACTAGGCTGCTCTTCCATGACGTCATATCCAAAATGGCCTCTTCTTCACTGATCTTCAAAACAAAGTCGTTAGTGATAATTTACACAGACTTGTCTTGCGCTGCCAAGTCGAAGAGTCATCTAGGAAGGTCGCTATTATGCAAATTTATATGTTAATGTAGAATTCCGTGTATATATATATATATATATATATATATATATATATATATATATATATATTTATTTATTTATATATATATAGTGGGCCTAACAGCTGGCGACCTTAATTGCTTCTATTATCACCATGAAATATCTATCATTATCTATCAGTATCTATTATTAACATAATCGCTAACATTACCAATAAACTGAATCTTGTTATCACAAATATTATCATTAGAGCTATCAATATCAGCTCATCATCATCGTCATTACCTTGATAACCAGGATAATTAATACCTTTATGAATCATTCTCAATTCCCTTCGTTCTAAATTATGATACTCAATCGCTAAATCATTAATTATACAATTATCACCGAGATTAGCAGCAGATGTGTTGAAATAATCCAGAGGAAGCTGACAGAGTGGTTATCTTTATCTCTAACTAACCCCCCCTCCCTCCCTCCCCCCTCTCCTTACCTCCCTCCCCTCAACCCCTCTCCTCTCCCTCCCTCCCTCACTCCAAGTGCCAGTATTTAAAAGTTACTCAGTTTGGAAATCATTTTGAGGCAATGGAGTGACTCGAGCCCCGCGTACTGGTGACTCCTAGACACCTACCCTAATGGACTTGTCGTAAGTGTGTGAACACCATACTGTACTCACCTAATTGTGCTTGCGGGGGTTGAGCTTTGGCTCTTTGGTCCCGCCTCTCAACTGTCAATCAACTGGTGTACAGATTCCTGAGCCTATTGGCCTCTATCATATTTACACTTGAAGCTGTATATGGAGTCAGCCTCCACCACATCACTTCCTAATGCATTCCATTTGGCAACCACTCTGACACTAAAAAAGTTCTTTCTAATATCTCTGTGGCTCATTTGGGCACTCAGTTTCCACCTGTGTCCCCTTGTGCGTGTGCCCCTTGTGTTAAATAACCTGTCTTTATCTACCCTATCAATTCCCTTCAGAATCTTAAATGTGGTGATCATGTCCCCCCTAACTCTTCTGTCTTCCAGCGAAGTGAGGTTTAATTCCCGTAGTCTCTCCTCGTAGCTCATACCTCTCAGCTTGGGCACTAGTCTGGTGGCAAACCTTTGAACCTTTTCCAGTTTAGTCTTATCCTTGACTAGATATGGACTCCATGCTGGGGCTGCATACTCCAGGATTGGCCTGACATATGTGGTATACAAAGTTCTGAATGATTCTTTACACAAGTTTCTGAATGCCGTTCGTATGTTGGCCAACCTGGCATATGCCGCTGATGTTATCCTCTTGATATGTCCTGCAGGAGACAGGTCTGGCGTGATATCAACCCCCAAGTCTTTTTCTTTCTCTGATTCCTGAAGAATTTCCTCTCCCAGATGATACCTTGTATCAGGCCTCCTGCTCCCTACACCTATCTTCATTACATTACATTTGGTTGGGTTAAACTCTAACAACCATTTGTTCGACCATTCCTTCAGCTTGTCTAGGTCTTCTTGAAGCCTCAAACAGTCCTCTTCTGTTTTAATCCTTCTCATAATTTTGGCATCGTCCGCAAACATTGAGAGAAATGAATCGATACCCTCCGGGAGATCATTTACATATATCAGAAACAAGATAGGACCGAGTACAGAGCCCTGTGGGACTCCACTGGTGACTTCACGCCAATCGGAGGTCTCACCCCTTACCGTAACTCTCTGCTTCCTATTGCTTAGGTACTCCCTTATCCACTGGAACACCTTACCAGCTACACCTGCCTGACTCTCCAGCTTATGTACCAGCCTCTTATGCGGTACTGTGTCAAAGGCTTTCCGACAATCCAAGAAAATGCAGTCCACCCAGCCCTCTCTTTCTTGCTTAATCTTTGTCACTTGATCGTAGAATTCTATCAAGCCTGTAAGGCAAGATTTGCAGTCTCCGTGGTGTAGTGGTAAGACACTCGCCTGGCGTTCCGCGAGCGCTATGTCATGGGTTCGTATCCTGGCCGGGGAGGATTTACTAGGCGCAATTCCTTAACTGTAGCCTCTGTTTAACGCAACAGTAAAATGTGTACTTGGATGAAAAAACGATTCTTCGCGGCGGGGATCGTATTCCAGGGACCTGCCCGAAACGCTACGCGTACTAGTGGCTGTACAAGAATGTAACAACTCTTGTATATATCTCAAAAAAAAAAAAAAAAAAAAAAAAAAAAAAAAAAAATTGCCCTCCCTGAACCCATGTTGGCGATTTGTCACGAAGTCTCTTCTCTCCAGATGTGTTACCAGGTTTTTTCTCACGATCTTCTCCATCATCTTGCATGGTATACAAGTCAAGGACACTGGCCTGTAGTTCAGTGCCACTTGCCTGTCGCCCTTTTTGTATATTGGGACCACATTCGCCGTCTTTCATATTTCTGGTAGGTCTCCCGTCTCCAGTGACTTACTATACACTATGGAGAGTGGCAAGCAAAGTGCCTCTGCACACTCTTTCAGTATCCAAGGTGAAATCCCGTCTGGCCCAACAGCCTTCCTAACATCCAGATCCAGCAGGTGTCTCTTGACCTCCTCTCTCGTAATTTCCAACTCCTCCAAGGCCGCCTGATTTACCTCCCTTTCTCCTAGCACAGTGACCTCACCTTGTTCTATTGTGAAGACCTCCTGGAACCTCTTGTTGAGTTCTTCACACACCTCTTTGTCATTCTCTGTATACCTGTCCTCGCCTGTTCTAAGTTTCAATACCTGTTCATTCACTGTTGTTTTCCTTCTGATGTGACTGTGGAGTAGCTTTGGTTCGATCTTGGCTTTGTTTGCTATATCATTTTCAAAACTTTTCTCTGCTTCTCTTCTCATCCTGACGTACTCATTCCTGGCTCTCTGGTATCTCTCTCTGCTTTCTGGTGTTCTGTTATTCTGGAAGTTCCTGCACGCCCTTTTGTTAAGTTTCTTCGCTTCCATACATTCCCTATTATACCATGGATTCTTCTGTTGCTTCTCGGATTTTTCCCGTTGGACCGGGATGAACCTGCTTACTGCCTCCTGACACTTTTGGGTAACATAGTCCATCATACCCTGTACAGACTTATCTCTGAGGTCTGAGTCCCAAGGTATTTCACTTAGGAAACTTCTCATCTGTACATAATTCCCCTTTCGGAATGCCAGCCTTTTGATTCCTAGTTCTTTTTTGAGGGAGATAATTCCTAGCTCTACCAGGTACTCAAAGTTCAATACACTATGGTCACTCATTCCCAAGGGCGCTTCCATCTTAACTTCCCTTATATCCCACTCATTTAGGGTAAATATCAAATCAAGCATTGCTGGTTCATCTTCTCCTCTCATTCTTGTTGGGTCATTGACGTGCTGGCTTAGAAAGTTTCTTGTTGCCACATCCAGCAGCTTAGCTCTCCATGTTTCTGGTCCTCCATGCGGGTCTCTGTTCTCCCAATCTATCTTCCCATGGTTGAAGTCTCCCATTATTAGTAGTCCAGATCCATTCCTGCTAGCAACAGAAGCTGCTCTTTCTATTATGTTAATGGTGGCCATGTTGTTTCTATCATATTCCTGTCTAGGTCTTCTGTCATTGGTGGAGGATTATATATGACTACGACTATAATTTTTTTCCCTCCATTTGTTATGGTACCTGCTATGTAGTCACTGAAACCTTCACAGCCCTGAATAACCATCCCCTCAATATCCCAGCCTTTTCTTACCAGTAGAGCTACACCACCACCACCTCTTCCTTCCCTCTCTTTCCTCATAACATAATAGTCCTGTGGGAACACTGCATTTGTGATCGTTTTCGTCAGTTTTGTTTCTGTGAGGGCTATTATGTCTGGGTTTTCCTCTAGTTCCCGTTCTCCAAGCTCATTCGCTTTATTTGTAATTCCATCTATGTTAGTGTACATTGCTTTGAGGCTCACTTTCCTCTGTCCCTTCTCAAATCGCCTCCTTGGTGAGTGTTCTGCTGGTGGGGGAAGCTGTTCCATGGGTGTGAAGACCTGTGAGGTGGATAACAGGGTCTCAGAGGATACTAGGACGAGGGGCGGGGGATCCAGTGAAGGGGGAGGGGCAGGGAGGGTATGGGGTGAAAGGGGCGGGAGGACAGGAGGGAAAGGAGGGGAGGGAAGACTCTGCAGGAGGAGGGGAGGGGCAAAAGGGTGGGGATTGGGTGTGGGGGGAGGGGTAGGTGGGTTTTCTATGCAGAGGGTGGCGGGGTTATCCTCCCCTCTGGTGTTACTGGGTAGCTGGTTGTGGGTTCCCCCCTCGCATCTGGGGTGTTGTGTTGGTAGCTGTGACCTCCTGGTTTTCCTCTCTCGCCGTGCGCCTCTTCCTTGCTTCTGCCGCCACGGCTCTCTCCTCCCTTGTCATGTCTCTTTGGAGGAATACATTTTTGAATGTGAGTTTTTTCCCAACTGTGAACCAGAGTGTGGTCGGGTCTACTGTAAAAACGCTGGTGTGGCACAGGTTTGGGGTCTCCAGAACTTTGCAGGAAATTCAGTTAAGTTCTGGGCTGGTCGACTTTTGTACGATCATGGTCGAGTCGGTTAAGGCAGGTATATGCGATTCACCATAAGGCAGGATCGAGTCACTCCATTGCCACAAAATTATTTTCATTGTTATATCACTTCACTGCGATTTCTTTCTA
>WNGS01090559.1:97852-109995 GCA_020271785.1 Procambarus virginalis
CCTCCCTCACAACCTCCCTCCCTCACAACCTCCCTCCCTCACAACCTCCCTCCCTCACACCCTCCCTCCCTCACAACCATCTCTCCCTCACACCACCTCCCTCCCTCACAACCTCCCTCCCTCACACCTCCCTCCCTACAACCATCTCTCCCTCACAACCTCCCTCCCTCACAACCTCCCTCTCTCACAACCTCCCTCCCTACAACCTCTCTCCCTCACAACCTCCCTCCTCACAGCCTCCTCTCTTCACAACCTCCCTCCCTACAACCTCTCTTCCTCACACCTCCCTCACAACCTCCCTCTCTCACAACCTGCCTCCCTCACAACCTGCCTCCCTCACAACCTCCATCCCTCACAACCTACCTCCCTCACAACCTCCCTCCTCACAACCTCCCTCCCTCACAACCCTCCCTCCCGCACAACCTCCCTCCCTCACAACCTCCCTCCCTCACAACCTCCTTCCTCACAACCTCCCTCCCTCACAACCTCCCTCTCTTATAACCTCCCTCCCTCACAACCTCCCTCACAACCCTCCCTCCCTCACAACCTTCCCTCCCTCTCAACCTCCCTCCCTCACAACCTTCCTCCCTCCCTCACAACCTCCCTCCCTCACAACCTCCCTCCCTCACAACCTCCCTCCCTCACAACCTCCTTTCCTCACAACCTCCCTCCCTTACAACATTCCTCCCTCACAATCTTCCTCCCTCACAACTCCTTTCCTCACAACCTCCCTCCGTCACAACCTTCCCTCCCTCTCAACCTCCCTCCCTCACAATCTTCCTCCCACCTCACAATCTTCCCTCCCTCTCAACCTCCCTCCCTCACAATCTTCCTCCCTCACAACCTCCTTTCCTCTCAACCTCCCTCCTCACAATCTCCCTGTCTCACAACCTCCCTCACAACCTCCCTCTCTTACAACCTCCCTCCCTCACAACCTCCCTTCCTGACGACTTCCTTCACAACCTCCCTCCCTCACAACCTCTTTCCCTCATGGTATGTCCTGTGAGTGGTAGTTTATTGTACACCCCATACTCATCCTGTGAGTGGTAGTTTATTGTGCACCCCATACTCATCCTGTGAGTGGTAGTTTATTGTGCACCCCATACTCATCCTGTGAGTGGTAGTTTATTGTGCACCCCATACTGATCCTGTGAGTGGTAGTTTATTCTGCACCCCATACTCATCCTGAGAGGGGTAGTTTATTGTGCACCCGATACTCATCCTGTGAGTGGTAGTGTATTGTGCACCTTATACTCATCCTGTGAGCGATAGCGCAAAAAGGATTACAAATGGCACAAAAGGTCTTTATCAGACCTCAATGGAGATGTCAGCCGGTTGCTGACATTAAGAATGTCAACAACCGGCACCCGTCTCACACCGCAGGCCCTCCGAATTCCCGTGGCTCTCCGCCTCGTTTCCCCAATCCACACCGAATACAGGTGTATTTGCGGCGAGGCAGAGGCCGACAGGTACGGACGGCATGGCCTTCTCTGCCAAAGGACAGGAGGATGGCATGCAAGACACGGCGAGGTTAACGACATTATTAAGAGAAGCCTTACCACAGCCGGTTGTCCAGCAGAGAGAGAGCCCCGTTACCTAATGTCCCGCAACTCTGATGAGCCTGTCGGTCGCCCTGACGGAATTACGGTGAACCCCTGGAAGAATGGTAGACAGTTGGTGTGGGACTACACTTGCATTTCAACTTTAGCCAACACCTATGTTGACTTCAGTGCTACACCAGCAGGAGGTGCTGCCAATCACCGGGAAGCAGCTAAGTCATGTAAATACAGAGACCTTCAGCACCACTACAATTTTGTCCCCATTGTCACAGAGACACTTGGTGCCTGGGGTAAAAGTGCTGCTAGTTTTTTTAAGGAGTTGGGGTACAAGCTAACTGAAACAACTAGAGACCCTAGAGCTGCCAGTTTTTTCTTTCAGCGCCATAGTGTGGCGATCCAGAGAGGAAATGCTCACTGCATCTATGGTTCCTGCCCGCCATCTGAGGAGCTGGAGGAGCTCTACAACTTGTGACAAATAGCCTTGTACCCTGCATGTAACCAATTCTGTAACCCTTTTTGTATAGTGAAATTTTCAAATAAAGTTCGATTTATATATATACACACCAGAAGAATAGGGGTGGTAGGAGAAGTAAATATCCAAGTGTTCAGTGAGGATCCACAAGGTTTTCTCTGAGTACTCTTTATTTTCTTCTCCGAGGCTATGGGTCCCGGCACTTGCACCAGAAGTGGTACCTCTTCTAGGTTTAAAAAAAATATATCTATATAAATAAAAATGGAAATGATCATTTGTTCAAAATCGGAAAGTTCTTCACCGATTGCTTTGAAATTTTCACACAACGTTCCATTTGCATCCGAGCAGGTTTTTATATACATACTATATAGATGTCAGGTATGTGACGGTAAAAAACATACTTTTTCTGAAAACGTTGTTTTTCAAGTGAGGGAAATCTTCGAAACCTCTTCACCGATTGCTTTGAAATTTTGACACAACGTTGCATTCGAATAGACGCGTCTTTTTATATATACATTCCTCACCTGTGACTGGAAAAAACATGTTTTTTTTTTTAAATAGCGCCATCTGTTAGACGTAAGAGCAACACACGCTTAATCTCCGAAAGTTCTTCACCGATTGCTATGAAATTTTGACACAGCATTGCATTCGAACACGCCCGTCTTTTTAGTTGCCTACTATATAGATGCCACCCCTGTGACAGATAAAAACATGCGTTTTTGAAAAACAGCGCCATCTGTTGCACATAATAGCAACATGCAAGCTATACTAAATATGTCATGAATTCCATTTCAATGTTTCCGATTGCATTGATAAATCTTATTTTCATAGATTTTGATTTATTCTATTTTTTATTGAATTATTTTGTGTGACATTGTGTTGGAACTGAGCTGTGTTGTTTACCATACCGTTCATTTCGTAAGTATAAGTATAGATGCCACACCTGTGACAGTTAAAACTATGTTTTTCTTGAAAAACTGTGCCATCTGTTGCATGTAAGAGCAACACTCATGCTCATCGCGATTTTGTGAGGAACACTACATATGTACTCCAAGACCCAGACAATATTTTGTTTTGAAGTAAGCAATTCCGATTTCGCCTACAATTGACGGTGAAGCAACGTTGTTGATTACCTGCTGTCCGGCTGACTGGTTTTCTGCGCATCCCAGTACGCAAGCGACCCAAACTCTCGTACCGCATTTTTTTTTTTTTTTTTAAGGACCGTATCACTGACGAGGTCACTTAGAGTCCTACCCTGAAGGGCGAGGCGATACCCTGCGGGCAGCGCCACAAGGGGGCACTTTAGAAAGTGTACTGAGCCTGACAGGGAAAGGTTGACCAAACAGCTCGTTTAGGTGTTAGGTATCCCTGATTCCACCTGGGGGAATCATTCTACGACCTCCGTTGGAGGGGAATGAATTTCTCCAGGCCTAGGAGTGTCTCGGGCATTAGGTAGGGCAGTGATTCGGTCCGCACTACGTGGAGAGAGTCATGGGGAAGGCTAAGAGAAAGAGGAAATGTTGGCAGCTTTCAGACGAGGAGGGACGGTGGACCGAAGTGCAGCAGGCACCGAAGAAAACTGCTCTCGAGGCTTCGCCACGTGCCTCTACCAGCAAGGCAGCAGACGTAATGGACCTAGAGGGGGCAGCATCAGTCGCGCACCAGCCAGTGTCAGACAATGCTTCTCTGTCCACAACACAGTCACGGGGACAACAGTATGAGACAAGAGAGGACACCACCAGTCTCACACCAGCCAGTGTCAGACACTGTACCTCTCTCCACAGCCCAGCCACAGGACAACAGTATGAGACAGGAGAGGACACCACCAGTCTCACACCAGACATCGCCAGCCTCTGCACTTCTTCCAAAATTCAAGATAATGCAGACAGACCACTTTCCTACAGCATATGGAGTAGTAACGGCAATGGAAAAAGAACAACCAGAGCTCAAACTTTCCATTACAGTCAACCTGAAGGGAGAAATAATACTAGCACCACAAGACCAACAGACTGCAAATTACTTAGGAAATGTACGGGTCCTGCAAGGGAAACCTGTATGCTTGGAAAAGCTGGACCCTTCGACAAGACGCACACGAGTCGTACTTTTGGGATACCCAATCGACTTTCCCCTGGATCCAGTACTCGAACACAAGCAAATCCTGAATGCGGAACGATGCCGCACAAAAGTGGACAAGGCAGCGACACGTCAAGTTCTGGTGACCGTCATGGGACGTGTGCCAGAAACGTTCAGTCTTGGAAATTGGGGAACATACCGACAGAGACCGTACGTCCCAGAACCCCTGCGCTGCTTCAGGTGTCAGAAATACGGCCACCATCAGTCACGCTGCACCGGACAGGAGAGATGCGGAGTGTGCAGCCTGAGACATCCAACCGCAGACTGCATAGCCAAGCACAAGGCAAACCAGGCCACTACAGCCAAATGTCCAAATTGTGGAGGCAAACATCATGCCTGGAGCACAACCTGCTCTGCACGGAAAGAAAAAGTGCAGACAGCTCAGGCCAGGATACACACACAGACCAGCCCCACATACACCAACACCAACGTCTGGAACACTCGTGCACAGCCACAACAGACACACGCACTCACAGAGCAAAATTTCCCGAATCTATTAATTCCGAATCAGAAAATACACAAAGGTGCTGCAGACATACAGCAAATGCAAAAGGGCAAAAAACAATTACTTTCGGAATCGACACACCAGATATACAGTTTTACCGAGGTCCAGCTGAAAAACATCGTGAAGATCATGGCAGAGACCATTATCGATTGCCTACAGATGACGCAGAACGCCTCACAGCGACAGACTCAGGAAATCGCTTGTGTGATAATGGACAAGATCGTGCAGCAGACCACAGTTACACAACAAATAGACAGTCTGAGACAAGGCGAAGCACAAGTGGACAAACAACGCATCCTGGACATACTGACTTCCGACAACAGTCGGGTAGTCAAGACCCCAGAACATCGACATTTACAAACGCAACTGGAAGTGGCAGTGACCACCCACGATCAACAGAATCCTACAACACAAGTGACAGACAACAACAGCCCATGCAGTCTGATATGCAACAACACCAACACAGACGTATTGGACAGCAGAGATGCACAGGTTCCAACAACACCAGAACCGGCCACAACCAATCAATGCAGTCCGACATGCAGCAGTACCAACAACACAGTAATGGACCACAGTTATGCACGGATTCCAACAATGCCGGGGATGACCACGGCCGATCAATGCAGTCCGATTTGCAGCAACGCGACTTGCGAGGTGGAGAATATAGAGGTCGATCCCGAAGAGGAGTTCTCCTAGAACAGGCAACACCAACCGAAACCGTCGTCTGGCCATTACGAATACTGCAGTGGAACATACAAGGTCTTGGAAATAAAAACCACACACTTCGGGAGGCTGCAATCAGCACGAAAGCAGATATAATCGTTTTGGAAGAAACTCTTTTCCCAGCCACGAAATCCTTCAGATTAGCTGGATATCAGCACTATGTTATGCCGTATGAGCAGGGGAGACAAAGAGGCTTAATGACCCTAGTCAGGAACACCATACCCAGCAAGAAAATAGACCCAGTTTCATGTGGGGATGGCGTAGAGGTATTAGCGGTAACAGTGGATATGGCTAATATTGAGCTCCTCATATACAACGTTTACAAGCCCCCTAGACGTAAACTAGAAGCAGAGGCGGCGCTTGCCTTGGCCACGCAGGAAAATGTAATTATTGCTGGGGATTTTAATGCTCATCATCGAGAGTTAGGTGCGACTGGGCCAGCCAATGCTGATGGGCGCCATTTAGCTGCAGCTCTGCGAGATGTACCTGAAATTACACTTCTCAACACTGGGGAACCCACTCACATTCTAGGAGGGTCCCTTGATCTTACATTAATCTCAACAGCACTCAAGCATCGGGCGAAGTGGGAAGTAGACCCGGTGATCACCAGTGACCACTATGCTACTGTCACAACACTAAACATAGAACGACCTCCTACACCACCTGCACAACCTAGGTGGAATTTAAGAAAGGCCAATTGGAATATATACCAAGAAGAACTTGAAAATTGGTTTGCAACATACACGCCACCTGCGGATTTGAACATACACGAGACCAATCTGCAGGAAGCCATTGCAGCTGCTGCAAACAAAGCTATTCCAGTCATTATCACAGGAACACAACACGGAGGAACTATTGGTTCTATAGTAGTGAAGTTAAAGAACAGAACCACAGAGTCAACATCTTCAGAAAACATCTGAAGAGAAACCCCACACCAGAAGGAAGAACTCTGCTAAGAGCGGTGGTATCTGAAGCAAGACGCGTTTCTAGAGAAGTAAAGGAGGCAAGATGGTTTGAGTGGTGTCAAACTCTGAACGAACATAGTAGTCTTGGCAAGATATGGGTCAGATTAAAACTATATCAGGTCGACCAGCCCGACCACAGGCATGTATTCAACCATTGCAGGAGGCTGAGAGACTTGCCCTCCAATTTGCAGAACGAACAGCTTCATATCAGCTTCCTGCTGTGGTCCGCAGGCAGCAAGAACAATTAACACAAGAGAGGTTGACAGTCATTCATGCGAGTATAGCTATAAATGACGAATGTGACTGTCCCTTCACCACACAAGAACTAATCAGAGCCAAAAAAGGTGGTAAGGACACTGCACCAGGTGCTGATACCATTACATACTCAATGATCGCACATGCAGGTCCTGCTGGAGAACAAGGAATATTGGACGTCATCAACGCATCTTGGCAGCAAGGCAAACTACCAAACCTTGGAAGCAAGCAGACATCATACCGATTCCTAAGCCGAAAGAACCTGGCAATTACAGACCCATTTCATTAACATCATGCATTAGTAAAACTGCAGAACGGATGGTCTTNTGCCAAGTCGTTGCCAGGGAGAAGTTGCACTCCAGGCATGGGAAAAGGCTTTCCCTGATGGCGACTTGGACTTCACCAGTCACGAAGGGACAATCCAGGTGGACTTTGGCGAGTGGATACTGAGTGGTAGCACAGAGGTCAGTGATAAAGGACGGTTTCTCCGGTGTAGGTGACGTTAGGCACAGTTGATTTCAATATAATGGACCGAAGAGCCGCTGTGTCCCTCAAGATCTTCAATTTGAAACGTCCCTCCGAATCTGTACCATGGTAGAGACAGTTCCAGGATACAGGGTTTACTGAAGAGAGAAAGATCATTAACATGAACACCAACATTCATCACAGGCTTACCGGACTTAGGAGGAGTCTGTTTGGATTTAGTAGATTCATTGCTCTTGTATTGAGCCTTCACACATCTATCTATGGTATGTCCATAGAGTTTGCAATACTTACAATAAATTGTGAGCTCGCTTCATCTGTACTCACTTTATCGTAACTGTACCAAGACTTCTTACTGGGAGGTGGTGATGGTGTCAGCCGGTGGATGAGGCTGTAGGTGTCAGCCGACTTCGCACATTTTATGTAGTCGATTTCTTCTTTATCTGCTAGATATAAACGCACGAAAAGGGGAATACGTCTCAAGAATTCCTCAACTAGCATGAGGTTGACGAGTTCTGCAAAGGTAGAGACATGTGCTGCTTCCAGCCATTTCATGAAATATCTTTCTTGGTATTGGCAAATTCTAGAAAGGTGGTGGTACTTGCCTTAAGATGATCACGGAATTTTCGTCTGTAGCTTTCGGTGGAGAGAAGGTAGGCGTCCAACACTGCTTGCTTCAGGGTCTGGTAGTCATTCTCAGACGCTAAGGTACTGAGAGTAACTGCAGCTCTACCTGTAAGATGAACTCTGAGAAGGGTAGACCATTGATCAGCAGGCCAGCTAAGTTTATTAGCTAGGCTCTCAAAGATGGTAAAAAAAGACGTCAATCTCTGTCTCAACGAACGGTGGCATTAACGTACTTGCATGGGAGACATTGAAACTTACGGGAAGACTGGCGGTAGCTTGCTGGCGCTGAGTGTAGTGTGTAGTTTCCAACGTGAGTTCTTGTCGACGATATTCTAGAGCACGATCAGCTTGCCGTTTACTGTGCTCCTGTTGTATCTCCAGGACGTTTTCTTGTTTCAAGCTGTTCTCGCTCACGCTCACGTAGTAGGGCGGCCTCTCGTTCTTTGAGGGTCATCTCTCGTTCTGTTGTTCTTTGAAGAGGGCGGCCTCTCGTTCCTTTCTTCCTTCCTGATGGCGGCTTTCTCTTCCCTCATTTGTAGGGCTTCCTTTTGTTGCTCCCGCTCGATCTTGGCAAGTTCGAGCTTGAGTTTCATAGTAGCCAAATCATGTTTATCTGCAATAGAATAAGTTTCGTGAGTTTCAGAGTCAATTGTCCCTTCATCTAAGAGGTGATCCATGATTAAGTTATGTAATTCATTTTTTGTTGGCTCCATGGGAACATCTAGTTGATACTCGTGTGCAAGAGCTTGTAATTCGGTCCTCTTGGCACGACATAAGTCCCTATTTCACTTGCTGGATCGTTACGGAAAGCTTGGAGACGAAACATGGTGAAAGATAGCAAATAAATGTACAACGAATATGGTTGTGATATGGTAAATGTCAGAAACAGGATAACGTGGCAACTGGTAACTATCCTGTGGAATTTTATATTTAACAATTAACGTTAATTTCAAGATGGTAAATGATTAGTCAATCAAAGTCGCAGGAAATCTTGTACCCGGTACTCACTGTAAGAGAATAAGGGCAAGAAAATCCTACTAAATATATGAAACTGAGTTTCTAAAACAAATGAAACATTTAATTGCTTCGAAAGTGAATTAGGTAGTCCAAGAATGTAGGCATACCTTGCCGAGTCTCTATAGGACATAAGCAAGTCTTTCCCACTGACTGAAATATGATACTTACAGAATTAGCGAACTTTGTGCTCTGTAAAAAAGAAGCTAATTCCCTACCTAAGTAAATATCATCATCTCTGACCGACGTGTAGGGGTGCGAGTGTCAACTGGTGACGAGAACTGCTGCTGAGGTCCCAACTCAGCAACAAAGTCCGTGCTAGAGGAACTATGGCCCTCTTATCCTCCTTCGGTCGGATTGCAGAAGATTGGGTGCTTTTGACCCGAAGACAACCAAAGTACCAGGGTACCCAAAATGATGATCTGCCGATAAGGTGAGAAATATCCTAGGGACAAAAGGTGGTAAAACACGAGTAATAACACGGAGGGAGAGATGACCAATTAAGAGAATGACTGAGGCCTCCAGTCACCACGTAATCCAAGTTATCCCACACTCACCATATGCTACTCTCGGAATGCACAATACACACAGCACCATATAATATAAAAATTAATGATAATATTGAAAAGCAACTTTAACAAGCGAAGTATGCTTACCACAAATTGACGTTCTGGTACTAGTACCTGAGTGAAGCTCCTAGGACAGGCCCCCATTAACATGTGTTGATTGTTTGTGTTTAACAGGTGTTGATTGTTAGGGGTTAACCGTTGTTGATTGTCAGGTGTTAAAAGGTGTTGATTATTAGGTGTTAACAGGTGTTGATTGTTAGGTGTTAACAGGTGTTAAGCCGTGCTAATTGTCAGGTGTTAACAGGTGTGGAATGTTAGGTGTAAACAAGTGTTAATGTTAGGTGTTAACAGGTATTGATTGTCAGGTGTTACCAGGTGTTGAATGTCAGGTAATAACTGGTGTTGATTGTTATGTGTTAACAGGTGTTGATTGTCAGGTATGGATTGTTTGGGGTTAACTGGTGTTGACTGTTTGGTGTTAACAGGTGTTGATTATCAGGTGTAACAGGTGTTGATTGGGGTTAATTTTCAGGTGTTATCATGTGTTGACAGGGGTAATTTTCAGGTGTTAACCGGTGTTGATTGTTAGGTGTTAAAGGTCAGGTGATTATTGTCAAGTGTTAACAGGTGCTGATTATCAAGTGTTAACAGGTGATGATTATCAGGCGTTAACAGGTGTTTAATGTTAGGTGTTAACAGGTATTGATTGTCAGGTGTTAACAGATGTTGAATGTCAGGTATTAACAAGTGTTGATTGTTTTGTGTTCAACAGGTGTTGATTGTTAGGGTTAACAAGTGTTGATTGTTAGAGGTTAACAGGTGTTGATTGTTAGGGGCTAATCGGTGTTGATTGTTAGGTGTTAACCGGTGTCGATTATCAGGTGTAACAGGTGTTGAATGTCAGGTGTCGATAGTGGTTTATTTTCAGGTGTTAACGTTATTAATGTTAGGTGTTGTTTTGTTAGGTGTTAACATGTATTGATTGTCAGGTGATAACAGGTGTTAAATGTCAGGTATTAACAGGTGTTGAATGTTAGGTGTAACAGGTGTTAAATGTCAGTTGTTATCACGTGTTGATTATTTGCTGTTAACAGGTTTTGATAGTTAGGCGTTAACAGGTGTTGATTGTCAGGTGTTAACAGGTGTTGATTGTAGGGTATTACCAGGTATTGATTGTTTGGTGTTAACAGGTGTTAATTGTTAGGTGTTAATAGGTGTTGATTGTTAGGTGTTAATAGGTGTTGATTGTTAGGTGTTAACAGGTGTTGATTGTTATGTGTTAACAGGTGTTGATTGTCAGGTGTTAACAGGTGTTGATTCTCAGGTGTTAACAGGTGTTTAATGTTAGGTGTTAATAGGTATTGATTGTCAGATGTTAACAGGTGTTGATTGGTGTTTAACAGGTATTGATTGTTAGTTGTTAACAGGTGTTGAATGTTAGGTGTTAACAGGTGTTGAATGTCAGGTGTTAACAGGTGCTGATTGTTTGGTGTTAACAGGTGTTGATATTGTCAGGTTTTAATAGGTGTTGATTGTTAGGGGTTAAAAGGTGTTGATTGTTAGGTGTTAACAGGTGTTGATTGTCAGGTGTTAACAGGTGTTGATTGGTATTTAACAGGCGTTGATTGTTAGGTGTTAACAGTTGTTGAATGTTAGGTGTTAACAGGTGTTAAATGTCAGATGTTATCACGTGTTGATAGTTGGTGTTAACATGTGTTGATAGTTAGAGGTTAACAGGTGTTGATTGTTAGGTGTTAACCGGTGTTGATTATCAGGTGTAACAGTGTTGAATGTCAGGTGTCGATAGTGGTTTATTTTCAGGTGTTAACGGTATTAATGTTAGGTGTTGATTTGTTAGGTGTTAACATGTATTGATTGTCAGGTGATAACAGGTGTTAAATGTCAGGTATAACTGGTGTTGATGTTAGGTGTTAACAGGTGTTAAATGTCAGTTGTTATCACGTGTGATTATTTGCTGTTAACAGGTGTTGATAGTTAGGCGTTAACAGGTGTTGATTGTCAGGTGTTACAGGTGTTGATTGTAGGGTATTACCAGGTATTGATTGTTTGGTGTTAACAGGTGTTATTGTTAGGTGTTAATAGGTGTGATTGTTAGGTTTAATAGGTGTTGATTGTTAGGTGTTAACAGGTGTTGATTGTTATGTGTAACAGGTGTTGATTGTCAGGGTGTTAACAGGTGTTGATTGTCAGATGTTAACAGGTGTTGATTGGTGTTTAACAGGTATGATTGTTAGTTGTTAACAGGTGGAATGTTAGGGTTAACAGGTGTTGATGTCAGGTGGAACAGGTGCTGAGTTTGGTGTTAACAGGTGTTGGATTGTCAGGTTTTAATAGGTGTTGATTGTTAGGGGTTAAAGGTGTTGATTGTTAGGTGTTAACAGGTGTTGATTGTCGTGTTAACAGGTGTCGTGTTAGGTCTTACAGGTGATGAATCAGGTGTTGATTGTTTTGGGGTCAGGGTACAGGGTGTATCGTGTCAGGGTACAGGATGTATGGTGTCAGGGTACAGGGTGTATGGGGTCAGGGTACAGGGTGTATGGGTCAGAGTACAGGGTGTATGGCGTCAGGGTACAGGGTGTATGGGGTCATGGTACAGGGTGTATGGTGTCATGGTACAGGGGTGTATCGTGTCAGGGTACAGGATGTATGTGTCATGGTACAGGGTGTATGGTGTCATGGTACAGGGTGTATGGGGTCATGGTACAGGGTGTATGGTGTCATGGTACAGGGTGTATGGTGTCATGGTACAGGTGTATGGTGTCAGGGTACAGGGTGTATGGGGTCATGGTACAGGGTGTATGGTGTCATGGTACAGGG